>JAJIYU010005605.1:0-22109 GCA_030144865.1 Tinospora cordifolia
TACTTTATTTTTATTTATTTATTTTACTAAACCTTAATTCTTCATTTAATTATCAAATTAAGGTTTTATTTGTTTAATTTTCACTATATCTCCAATTTATTTTATTTTTCACGTGTTATCCCACAATTTGCACCCAAAAGAATTTTGAAATTAATTTATTTAATTATTTGACAAAATTCTGGGGTATTACAAAAACCTAGCCATAACATGTGAGGAAACCGTAATCAAAGTTTCCAAAATCGTGGTCCCTAGGTGCTCTTGAAAATCTATATAAATTTCCCTTGTGCACACTTATTCTTCATCTGAAAGCAAAGAGTTAACACTTCATTTTTAGCTTGTTCTAACCTTTTTCTTGGCAACCGTTTTGTTCTTGAGTAATCTTGAGCTATTCTTGTGTGTTTGAGTGTTTGATTGAGTGTTCTTGAATGGTGTTGAAGTGTTAGAAGTATTGAAGAAAGGAACCTCTGTTAAAATTTTTAGAAAAAGCTTCATAAAGTGGAAGTGATTTCTAAAATCTCTTCTTTTCTTCTTTAGATCAATATTATGTTCATTGCATGTTTAGTTTTCAACAATCATCTATGTTTCAATTTCAGAAATTTAATTTATGATTTCAATTTCAGTTTAATACATGAGCATGTTTTAGACCCATGTCATGCCTAGTACCATGTTTAGGTTTATTTCAATGTTTGGTGCATGCTTTTGGGTGATTCATACTTTGATTTTTAGATTTTTATAATCAAAAATTTATTTTTCCTATTTTATGATTCTTGAATATGAGACTATTTATGAGATGAAGATGATTAATAACCATGTACCAACATAATGAACATGTGGATTACTATGGATGTTCTTTACATGTGATTAGTTCACATGGGTGATGTCCCAAAATACTAGGAATATGGGTTAAATCCTAATTTCAATGAAAATGGCTAAGAAATGTCTTTTTCACTCTAAGGAGGTATTTTGTTAAGAACATCAAGGACCTTGAAAACCTTTTTGGTTTAAAGTCACAACTATACACAAAATATTGCTTGAAATGCCTAATGTATGCATGTGTATGAATTATGAATGTGTTTTTAGTCTAAATTAAAAAATTGAAAAGGATCCATTTGGCTATGTACTCACCCTTGCTCTCATATTTTTAGGAAATTGAACATGCATTTAGACGTTACAAATTATGATAGTCTCTTTATTTTTAGAATTCCATACGTAGGCGTGTGTGCCAAGTTTTGAATATTCTATTATAATAGTTTCTTTTTAATTAAAAAGTTATGTACTTTCCAATTTTGAATGAATAAAGATTTTGAAATTCTTTTATCTCTTGTATTATTGTCTTATTTAATTTGATTCCTAAATTTGAGTTGAGTACTCTTAAATTCCATTAAAGCATGAGATAGTTGAAAATGAATGCCAAGTGTGAGTCATTTGTAAAGTAATATTGGGCCAATCTACCTGTATGATTAAGTTCACTGTCAAAACAGTTGTTATATCCAACATTGAAAGAGCACGGGGATTGGGGTGTTACACAAATCTTCACTTTTGCGCACAAGAATTAACAATTTAGGGTTTTGAGGCTTTGAGTGCACTTTACAATTTGTTTTCACACATAATTTTAGAGTTTTTGCTATATTTCCATGGTACCCATCAGCGTCCTCTTTTGTTTTTGTGCTATATTTATTTATTTATTTTGACCATGTTACCACGGTAGCTCCGCAAAACCACTTTTTACTATTTCTATTATTTGAAATTTCTATTTTTTCTATTATTTGAAATTTGTCCAAAACAATATTGAATTTTCATATAAATTTTATTTATGAAATTTTCGTATAAATTTTTTGGATATTACAACATCCTTCCTTGAAAAGGAATTTCGTCCTCAAAATTTACACTAATCTATTCGAGCGTCATTCAGCACATGTTTTTTAACAAAAAGGTCTGGATCCTTAGCCATTATCTTGCTTTCGAGCTCCTAAGTGGCCTCTTCTATTCTATGATGTTTTTGAGAGAACTTTGACCAAGAGAATCTCCTTTGTTCTCAGGCTTTGCACTTTGTGGTCAAGGATACTAACTTTGCTTCTTCATAAGTGGCATCATCCTAGATATTTAGCTCCTGCCAATGGATTATGTGAGAGGGATTCGGTTCATACTTTCTCATCATCAACACATTTAAAACATTGTGCACTAAGCACATTCTATTTGGTAAGTCCAACTCGTAGGTGCATTCTCCAATTCTTCTAAGTATCTCAAGTGGACCGATAAATGTAGGCGATAGCTTCCCTTTATATCCAAACCTCTTAATCCCTTTCTGAGGGCTTATCCTCAAGAACACTTAATCACCTACTTGAAACTCTATAAAACACCCCAATGCCCAAGATTTTATTATTTAGCTAATCACAAGGTAGGCCAGGTCGATATTACATTTACAAGTACACAACTTGTATCACATTCTATTTTAATTATCTCAAGTCTTATTAATTTATAATAAGCACACAACACAAACAATTTAACTTTAATTAAATAAGACTATTACATAGGAGGTAAAAGAATATCTTTAATCTTTATAATAAAGAAGTACATACTTAAATTTTCAAATAACAAAAGAGTGCATATTTCAAATTAAAAATTAAATTCAGCAGAAGTCTTAATTTAAATAATAAAAACTTGGGCAATATGCCCTTACATATTGTAATACCCAAAATTCTTTGTACTCAATTAAATAAAATTTATCATTTATTCAATGAAATTTGGGTGCAAAATAAAACTAAGCTCATTTTAAGGCTAAATTTGACAGGTTCCAAAACTCTCATTTAGTACTCCTTAGGGATTCGAAATAATTTGAAATGAAATAAGGTGACATGAACCAACTAAGGGGATAACATATCCAAAAATTAGAATAATTGGTCAAGGTTTATTTTTATTTGCCAAATGCCCTTCAAGGGGTCCAAATTAAAAAGAATTGTCATTTAGGGTACTTTGGGGGATCGAAATGACCCGAAATGAAATGGATTGACATGAACTAACAAAATGAATAAAATATCAAAAAATCAGAAAATTTGGCCAAGATTTGGATTTTCATTTGCCTAGTGACCTCAGTGGGTCTTAATGTAACACCCCAACCCTCATATCTGTTAAGTAGTGTACATGGCCACCGTTTTCTTGATAGTAGACTTGACAAAATGGCAGGTCGGGCCGGTGTTACTTTATAAGTGACACTCACTTGTTCTTTTCTTTTCAATATCCCTTGCCTTTGTATAAAAATTCAAGAATACAAAATTTTCACTTTAATAAAATCAAGACAAATTAAAAGAGATAGAGAAATTCAAACTATTTTATTCGTAATAGAATGAATAATTGAAAGTACTAAACTCTTCAAAAAGAACTAATTGTTATAGCGGAAGACTTCAAAAATACTTTTTAGTAGAAAAGCATAAAACTTTGGGCAACACGCCCTTAAAAAGTAAAAAGAAATATAATACTATAGAAACTTTCTAAGGACTATCTATATTCAATTGCTCCATGGGTTTCATGTTCCTGAAAAATAAGAAAGGAAGGAGTGAACACATAGCCCAATGGATCTTTTTCAAACAACCATCTTTCATATTCAAACTCATAACACAATCATAATTCAAACACTTGCAATCATTAGGCATTTCAAACAACAATTTGTTCAATTCGAGTCTCAGACCATAAGGGCCTTTAATCCCTTGATGCTCTTAACTAAGTAAATAGGGCCCACTTGGCATTAACTCGTTAGTGGCATGTGTCGGCATCAACCCGTTACACATGGTGACCCACCAGTGGTACACGACCCTCAAGTACTTAGGTCTGAAAACCATATGACCTAACTCATATGAAAAGAACATCCATAGTGTCGCCTTGACCACTATGATGGTACGTGGTTATTATCACCATCGTCTTAGATTAATTCTCATATCATGATCTCATAAAATAAACTTCAGAATATGAAATCAAACTAAAATTCAGAATATACACAGTCAATTCATGAAACACTCATAAAACATGCATCATACTTTAATTTAAAAGCCTAAGCATGATACTAACATGGCATGGATGATATGATTGTTCAAACATGAATCAAAACTGAAATACTGAAATAAACATTTAAAATTCTAGAACTGAAATTGAAAATCTTTGAATCTAGTGAAAAACACACAAACAATGAGCATGCCATGAATTTAAATAAGAATAGAAGGGTGTTCTAGAAATCACTTCCACCTTGTGACGCTTTCTTTCGAAATTTCGACAGCAATTCCCCCTACGTACTAGTGCCAATGAAGATTGCCAAACTTAATTCCGCAATTCGAGAGAAGAACATCTCACACACAAGTAAGAGGAAGGAAAGATGGGAAGAGTTGCTAAGAAGAAGGCTTAGAAAATAAGAAGCAATTTGAACTCATATTTTTGGAATGAAGAAATTAAGAGCCTAGGGGGGTTTATATAGGTTTTCAAAGGGAGAAAATAGAAAGTTTTGAGTTTTTCTTTGAATAAAACACCCTAATTCTCTTTAATTTTGTACTTTCTAATTTTGAGAATAAAATGAGTATTTTTCAAATTTTTTTAGAAATAATTTTTGAATTTTAGAAACCTTTTTCAGACTTTTTTTAGATTTTTCGTATTTTTTTCGTAATTTTTTTTTCGGAGTAACGATCTGGGCCGTCAGATTAATCTCGGATCGATCAACGAAAATTGGAGCCTTTGATCTTGGCCGTTGGATTTTCTCGAGCACATCAACGATTCGCGATCAATCCAAAAAACGTCTCCGATTGGACCGTTGGATCTTCCTCTAGCGCAGCACGGTTTCGTGATCAACTAATGTCGTTTTGATCTGTACCGTCGGATGGACCTTGAGTGCTGTGTGCGAATCTCATTCGTGATAAATGAAACTTTCATGGATCGTCAGAAGAACCTCAATCAGTGTGCGGATCTCATTCGCGATCAATGAAACAAATCCTGGCCGCACGATCATCCTCGAATGTAATGTTTGATTTCGTGATTTCATCGTTGTGCGCTGTTGGATTTCATGGATTTGATCATGGATGTTTTATCTTGATGATTCAGTGCGCTCGCGCGTTGGTGCAGACTTGATTGTGGTCGTCAGATCGTAGGATCTGATTTAGATCTACAGTTTGCAGCCGTTGGATGTGTTTTAAGTTTATTTTTTTGATTTTTCAGTCGAATTTCTTGTTTTATTTTCAGATTTTGCCAAATCTTGATCTCAATTGACTTTCTAATCCTGTTTTCATAAAAAATTGTGAGTATCCTTGTATTTTTGGCTATGATATCCCACAATATACGTCATATTCATATATTTTCTTCAAAACATCCATTAAATTGATTTTTATTCCTCATTTGGGTAAACTGGGATTTACCAAATTTTTCATCCGTCAATTTTGTATGATTTTCTAAGTGAAAATTCAAAATTTATATGAACTTTTTGAGATGTTACACTTAAATAAGGAAAGTTTTGAAGAAAAATCATCTAGGGCTAAACCATATCTTTGAACGTGCATTAGGTTCATGTGATTCCAAAACTATAGGATATAAATCATAATTTCGTGTAAATAAGGAGATATTAATTTTTATGAACCCATGAAGTCACGGCCACCCCTACTTGATTGTGTACACCCACACCTACTTAAGCCAAAATCAGCCCAACCGCGTACATGTGTGTGTGCACACACATGAACAACCCTATTTAGATAGTTTCTTGAAACCAAGATGAACATCTTTAACTATTATATTGTAACACCTCAGCTCCCAAATTTGTCATATACATCATAGAAGACATGGTTGTCTCGTAGCTTGAGACGTCATTACCTTCAAGTGCAGTCAATCCTGCTTTCTATCTTAGAACTAGAGATATTACTTTTTCTTTACATCATTTATCACATCTGTTAGTTTCACCAGTTTATATCCCAAGGTACAAAATAAAGTATACATATAAAGGTTTAGAAACAGAACAGCAACAACCTCGGGATTATACAATAACTGAAGACACTAATTTATGATTAGAGTAACGAACAATCTTGTGGGTTCCATAGCCAACTTTTGATAATACAAATACTATCGACATCTGACATAATCAAGTATGGTGGATCACAAACCCTACAATACATTTTATTTTCTACTATCCTCACACTATGAGGTACACTATTACTGATTTACATTGATTTGGTAGGAACAACATCTTCAATGGTTACTTGAAAAAGAGTAAGTGGGGTGAGCTCAAGAGCCCAATGGATTATACACAATACATCAATAACATTATTTAAATCAAACACTGAACATGCAAACACTTATCATCCATTAGGCGTTTCAAAAATTTACTTATCAACAGTTGTGAATTAAACTGAAAGGATTAACCTCTATGCTTCAGATCTGGGGAGAGAGATCAATCTTGAAACTCGAACCCTTCTCAATGAAGTGGGGTTATTCTTGAAACCCAGTCCACTCTAGTGTCAATCGTGACAACCAGTTCTAATTCTGCATGGAACACACATCAAGGACGTCTGTCCCCGCGCTGGTACATGGTTGAATTCTTTATTTAATCTTCTTTTTGTGTGCAGAGAATACTAAGATACATATTTCGTCAATATTTAAATATTCTATCAGTATGACATCATAAATAAATATTTACATAAATGAAAATAATGACTTTCGATTTCTGATGTAGAAGATCGTACAACACGCAACTACAAAGCATACTCTCTTGGTCATAAGCAATATAAATTAAAAAGAAAGGAAAATCATTGAATTAATATTCTTGCATACTTCTAGGCATCCAAACAATGTAAACATCACATATTCAGCATTAAAATTCAAATAATACTAGAGAGTAGAGTAATCACTTCCACCTCAATCTTTGTGTTGTTATTCCCCCTTCTTTCGAATCTTCACTTATCAATCTTCAAGATCTCAACTTTAGCAACTCTTTCTTTCAAACTTTCCTCCTCTCCCTCTCCTCTCCTCTCAAGCACACTTCAATGCTTTCATTTGGTATCAAAAATGTGAGGAGAGGCTCTTTATTTATAATAGAGCTTCAATCATTAAGGTTGGTATTTAGCGTATAGTAGTGGTTAGCTTAGAATAATGGAGAGACAAGGGGGTCATCCATGCTTGTTTGCAAGCAATTGTAAGTATTAATAATGGTGGTTTCAAGTGCATTATTCATATACTTTCAAGCTATTTTTTATTGATTAAAGTGACACTAACCTCTTTAATTAATTAAAGATGATAATGGTGGTGGTTGAATAATATTCTTCATGTCATTTCTATTTAATTAAAATTGATACTATCTTCTTTAATTATTTAAAGATGATAGTGGTGGTGGTTGAATAATATTTTTAATGTCATTTCTATATTAAAATCGGTACTATCCTCTTTAATTATTTAAAGATGATAGTGGTGGTGGTTGAATAATATTTTTCATGTCATTTCTATTTAATTAAAATTTGCAATATCCTTTTTAATTATTTAAAGATGATAGTGGTGGTGGCTAGATAATATCATTCATGTACTTGAAATTACTTTTATTTATTAAAAATGAAGTTATCAACTAGAGATAAAGTTTACGCAATTATTTTAATTAAACTAATAATCAACTTCACTATTCATAATATTATTAATCAACTTTATTATTCATGACACTATTAGTCAACATTACTATTTATTAATCAATTTTTACTATTCATGATACTAGTAGTCAACTTTACTATTTACGATATTATTTATAATTTTTACTATTTACGATACTATTAATTAACGTTATTATTTATCATGATATTAATCAATTTTACTATTTACAATACTATTAATCAATATTAATATTTATGAAAATTTTCAAATATGTAAAAAAAAAAAACAAATTTATGACACTTTCTTGTCATTCATGACTTTCCTAATAATGGTCAACTTTTGTTGACTAAGGTTGTTTGACACTTAATTATAGTTATCAAAAAACAATTATGGTATTACAACACTAAAATTTCAGGTATTACATATATGGTGTCCCCTCAAATTTGATATTGTACACCCATGCTTGATATCCAAGAAATAAGAAAATGGAAAAGTAGTCCTTGAATGTTTGTGTGTTGAGAAAGCAAAGAAATCAAAAAGGAAAGTTGTCATGAACACATAGGGGACTTCCCATTTGAATTAGAAAATGATTTAAACCTTTTTTGTGTTCACATATAGTTAGGAAACAAGATTGTACTCATATCTTTTGAATTAGAAAGTCATAGTGGTCCCACTTGCGACCATGAGCACACTTGCGCTCTATATGCAAACCATCCCCTTTATGTATAGAAACTTGCCCACATTGTTGTGAGCTGCCCAAGGCTGCCCTAGGACATCCCATATGCTTTCATGAACATCTATATAAACCCCCCTTGCTCACTTTCATCTCATCCCAAATTAAAGAGTTTACACTTTCCTCTTTGTTTGTTCTTGCCCTCTTCTTGACACCTCTTCTCACCCTCTTTTATCTCTTGTGTGAGGAGTTCTTATTTTAGTATTTTGGAGAGTTGTTAAAGTAGTTTTTGTTGGTGGTTAAAGGTTCTTGAAGTTCTGAAAGTGGTAGATAAGGGGAACCTCTGCCAGATTTAAAAGAAACTCAAATTAAGGTAAAGGGGATTTCTAAAACTCCTTCTTTACTATTTCAAGTCTTTAGTATATTCATGTTTGTTTTTAGTTTTCATCATGTTTTAATTCATACATGATAGCATAACATGCTTAGAAACCATGCTTAGGCTTAATTTTGAATTTTCAAGCATGCCATGTATGTTTTCCATATTCTCTATGTTATTTAAATTTTGATATAACTATTATGATCTTGTTTCATATTTATTAGAAATAAAATATGAGAAAGTGAAGATAAAAACTACGTACCATCATAGTAGTATAAGTGATGCTATAGGTGTTCTTTGCATATACTTAGTATATATGAGCAACATCACTAAGTGTGGATGTGTTTTAAAATACATGGAATGTGACAAGATGAATTGTTATTCCATCCTAGAATAGGAGTATTTTAGTGAAGAACATCAATGGATTAAGAGCTCCTTTTGGTCAAATATACAACATTAGCAAGATATTGTGTGAAACGCTTAATGCTTGTAAGTGATTGAAATTGGATGTACTTTTGATTTAAATTAGTAATTTAGTAGTTTGATCAATGATCCACTGAGCTATGAGCTCACCCTTTTCTTTTATTTTTTAAAAATCTGAAATGCATGATCAAACTTGCTAAGGGATTAGAAAGTCTATTTTTAGAAAGTTTCTATGTAAGGCATATTGCCCAAATTTTGAATGAAGACTTCCACTGAATTTTTGTTTTAAATTTTATAGTTATTTATTCTTTCTTTGGATTACATGAATTCAATAACATATTTTTGATTTTGTTTTGAATAAATAAATAGTTTGAAATTTTCCTTTATTTACTTGTATTATCTTATTGAATTTTAAACTCAATGAAAGTGTATTTATGAGTATCTCAATAAGTGTCAGAATAAAGGAATTGAGATACAAGTTGTGCACTTGTGAATGTAACGTAGGACCCAACCTGACTTGTGGTTGAACTTAAACCTGTCTCTTGGAGGTTGGGGTGTTACAAAGGTGGTATCAAAGCCTAGGCATTAGTTGCTGGGCCAAAATTAGAAAGTTTCCGCTGATACCAAAGGTAGTATCAAAGCCTAGGCTTTAGGTGCTTTGGGCAAAAAGAATAGAAAGTCAAGCCTCAACATGTGTTGA
The DNA here is from genome assembly GCA_030144865.1 of Tinospora cordifolia. NCBI lineage: Eukaryota > Viridiplantae > Streptophyta > Magnoliopsida > Ranunculales > Menispermaceae > Tinospora > Tinospora cordifolia. The sequence continues at coordinate 9,769 of JAJIYU010005605.1, forward strand.
TTAGGCAAGAATTAGAAAGTCAAACATTAGTTGCTTGACAAGAATTAGAAACTCAAATTAGGGTTTCACATTGAACTGAATTGAAATTTTATTGCCCTACCTTCTATTTTTGAAATTGAAAAATGTTTTAAAAAGTATTTTCAAAAAAGAAACATATGATTTGAAATGTTTTGTTTGGATACAAAGACTACAAGTTGAGCCGATAGTGAGTAAGTCTTCTCTCGAGTAAAACTAAACATTGAAATGGAGGTGGGTTATCGCGCCCTAGAAAGCGCTGTTGCTAAGTAGATCTTGGTCTTGCTGCCCGATTTGGAGGTTGTCCCACCAGCTTATATGAGTACTCTAAGTTGAAGAACACCCTTATTTTCTATATCAAGAAAATTAGAAGGTGGAAAAATTAGGGTAAGAAACTGATTAGAAATCGAAAAAGATGTCAAAGGTGGTATCTTTACTAGACAAAGGTTATAAGTCAACTAGATTGAACCCTAGGTCTAGAAGAAAGACCCTAGGTATAATATAGTGTAGCCATGGGCAGCATAATGGATCAAAAGCATAAAACTTTAGGACATAGGCTAGAGACTGAAACTTGTGTGAAAAAAGAAAATTGTTTGTTCAAGACACGAGACTAGGAAGCTTCTATATCTTTCGATTTTTATAATACACTGACACACCAGACACACCGGGATACATCAGGTGACTCAAGGAATTGTCCCCTCCCCTTGGGGTTTTCTCAGCTCCATAGAGTTTTGAACCCACGACTTAGGGCTTAAATACATAGATTTCGTGAAATTCATTACCATTGAGCCAACGATTCATTGGTAGCGGATTTCAGTACATGGATTTCGTGAAATCATGCATGAATTAAAATATAAAAACATGCTAACTGAAAATAAAACATGATTAATCATTCTTCAAATTGAAGTATAAACATGTTGAAATATAACATGATTGAAAAATTAAAAAAATATATAAATGCACTAAGGACTTGAAGAAGTAAAATAGGAATTTTAGAAATCTCCTCCACCTTAATTCAAGTTTCTTGTTGAATCTAACAGAGGTTTCCCTTATCTACTACTTTCAAAACTTCAAGAACTTTTAACCACCAACAAAAGTACTCAAAACAACTCAATAGAAGACTGAGATTAAAGCTTCTCACTTGTGAATACAAGAGAAGTGAGAAGAGATGCTAAGAAGAGGGGTTAGAACAAGCAAAGGGGGAAGTTTCAACTCTTTGCTTTGGGACGAGAAGAATGAGAGCATGAGGGTGTTTATATAGATGTTCAAGAGCACTAGGAGGACGTCTTGGTTAGTCTTGTGTAGCTTGGGCTGCTCACAAAATTTGGGCAAGTTTTCAAACAAAAGGGGATGGTTTGCATAAAGAGGGCAAGTGTGTTCATGGTTGGAAAGTGGGACCACTATGGCTTTATAATTCAAAAGATATGATTACAATCTTGTTTTCTAACTATGTGTGAACACAAAAGAGGTTTAAATCCTATTCTAATTCAAATGGGACATCGTATATGTGTTCATGACAACTTTTGTTTTTGGTATCCTTGCTTGTTCATCACACAAACACACAAGTAATAATTTCCCATTTTCTTATTTCTTGGACATTAGGCATAGGTTACACTATCAGACTTGAGGGGACACCATATTATAGTCAAAGATGTTTATCTCGGCTCTAAGAAACTATCTAAACAGGGTTGCTCACATGTGTGCATACACACATGTACATGGTTGGGCCGATTCTGGCTTAAGTGGGTGTGATTGTACACAATCAAGTGGGAGTATACATAAAATCATGTCTCATGGTTTCTAGACCATATAAAATGTCTACTAATGTGGGTGTACTAAATCATTTGCATGAGACATGGGATCATTTTACAAGGATTCAAATAAAGGAAACATCCCATGGAGCTTTGGGTAGGGTGAGGGTACACATGATCATGATGTTTCAGCCATGTAACTTGCACATGCTTAGGGTGGCCATGACTTCATGGGTTCACAAAAATCAAATAAAAATTAATATCTCTTTATTTACAAGGAATTATGATTTACAACCTATAGTTTTTGAATCATATGAAAAAATAAGAATTTCAATATATAGTTTGGCCAAATTGGTTTTCATTTACTTTTCCTATTTAGAATCCACTGAAAGCCTTATGAAATGAAAATCAAAATCTTGGCCAATTGTCTTGATTTTTCGATATGGTGTTTATTTTATTAGTTCATATCGTTCGGTTTCATTTCAAGTTATTTCAACTCCCCGAAGTACCCTAAATGCCAATTCTTTCTAATTTGGACCCCCTAAAGGACGTTCAGCAAATAAAAACCTTAATCTTGACCAATTATTCTAATTTTTGGATATGTAGTCCAATTGGTTGGTTTATGTCACCTTACTTCGTTATAGGTTGTTTTGGGTCCCTAGGGTCACTACATGAGACATTTGGAAAGCTGCCAAATTTAGCGCTAAAATAAATTCGGTTTCATTTTGCACCCAATTTTACTGAATTGATCTTGAATTTCATTTAATTAAATAAATAGTTTTTAGGGTATTATAAAAATCAAGGAGATTTACATGCAATTAGGCCAAAATACCATTGTGGAGTGCCAACCCTAATGGAACTAAGATTAGAAGCTTTCTTACCAACACCCTGACTTGATTTGCTTAATGATTCATACACCCAAACAGTGGAAACAAATTGAAACCATAAACCCTAGGGTGTATGCTCCCATCACGCCACTAAGGAAATGATTCCATGAATTGTATGTGATGCCCAAGCAAACGTATTAATTAGGAAACATGTCATGAGCATAAAATCTAATCTAGATGGATATCTAATATGTCGGGACCCATTCCCTAAGACGAAGGACGAATTGACTGGCAAAGTGTCCCAACAAACCCGCCCGCAAGCCGAGCTTGCCAAAACACTGTTAAGCCTCGACATACAACACCACATCACACACTTTCAGAGTAATCATAAAGAATGTAGAAGAAATTTAACACACGAACACCGATAAAACTTGATATTTATCCCAAAATGGGTCATTGTAACATGTGTAGCAACGGGAGGGACTATCCATTTTATAAAAGCTTTCCTCACCCCTATACATAGTTTCTAACCCTCAAAACACAACGACAGAAAACGAAATACAAAGAAAACCTACCAAAAAGAGTAAGGGAATGCAACTCTATGCGATGACCACTCCCTTGCCCTTATTCATGGCTGAAGAACCTGGAAAGTTAGAGTAGTGAGCCTAATCGTCCACCGCGGTTCAGTGAGTAATGCAATCTAATTCAAATTTAAAACAAATATTCCACAAATAAAACATGTGCCATGAATGCATGAGCAATAGCATTATGCAGGTGAATGCAACAGTAAACACAATTTAAATCCATAATGTAGTCGTGCACCTTCATTCAAAAATAGTTAGATAATGAAAACATTCGTCGAGGCTCGCAAGCTCTCTGAGGCGACAAAAAATCACTCGAGCGGGTCGCAGACAGTTAGGCGCATCGTGATGACTTCGATTAGGTCTTCTTGTCGTTGCCATCATCGTAACGACCAACAAGGACTTATTGTCGTTGCCTTATTGTGATGGCCCAATTAGGTCTTATTTCCAATGCCATCATCGTAGGCCCACAGAATGCCTTCGACGGGCACTCTATGCTAGGTGGTCACCTCTCGGGGTCATATGAGAGACCGACACAACTCACCGTAACCCTGTACTCTCAGACCTCAAGATTCGGTGCAATTTTCATTTAAAACCCATTTAAAAGAATGCAGATTCATCACGATATGTAATCTCATTTTCATAATGCACAGAATAACAAGCTCTAAGAAATGAGTTAGAAAACACTACTCACTGGGATGTTTCGTTCCCAGTGCTCCTCTCGCAACCGGTCGCATCCCGCTAGCACTTGGTCCTACGAAATCGATGTAACTTCTTAATATTAACATGAGATTTGGCTCACTCTAACTGTACATCATTAGTTAATCAATAACTTGACCTAGTCAAGAATAGTCCATATATGTTTGCTCATCTTGCCTTAGTTACTAAGTCAATTTGATTGACCTCGGTCAATCTTGGTCAACCCTAGTCAATTTATCATTTGCTGACCTAGCTGGTCAACAGAGTCACACAGGATCAATTCTGATCTTCATGGAGTCAATTGGGCCAAAAAGGGGTCCATATTCCCAATTCCCATGACTTAGGCACAACGTTAGCCTATGGCCCTATCTGTGCAACTATTTTCCCGGTTTTTCTGTGGGAAATTCGTACATCGGATTTTTGCCAAACTTTGCAAAACTACTCTAGACTTCCTAAAGTTTTCCCAAAATTTTGAACCACAATTTCTAGACATCATTTACTAGGGTTTCTAGGTATAATCACATAGACAGTACAAATCCCGTATACTCTGTGACAGGCAATGACTGTTTTCTTGAATTGACCTACCTATATATATCAGAATGTCCTGAAATTTGGTAGAAAACTCCTAGACATACCTAAGGATCTCTCCACCAAATTTCAGCTCAATATATCAAGGTTTGGTTAGTTAATTTCATCTCAGAATTTTCAGTCAGATTGCAGGAAATTTCTGAGTTCATAGTTTCTAGTATCGTCGTAGTATTCTTTTCCCTCATTAAATCACAATTCTATGGGTTATTTCTTTTGTCTAATTGCAATATACAGGCCATAATACATCCATTAATAAAAAACTCTTTGAATCAGCAACATGCAATGCCAAATTCATGTCTATCTATCCACTAATTTCTCTGTTGTATTTTAAAGAACACAAGAAATTTGTTTTAGCACCCTACAATCATGGCATATTTGCAAGTATAACAATACACATCCACAAGGGCTCAAAGTTAGATCTTTATACCTTTCTGGAACCTCTACTATGAGGTCTAAAATACCTCTGGTCCCAGCCCGAATGGGTGCCTTTAGGTGTCCCAAATGTAGCTCCAATTATGGTCTCAAACTGTTTCTATCAGCATTGTTGCAACAATAAGTCTAACAGTTAACAACAGTGGCTTACAAAACACATTAAATGTTCTAATATTCGATTTCTACCACTTGGATACTTGAATACACATCATAAGGAGATAGGATGATGGATTTTTACCTTAGGGACAAGCCTAGAATGGTTTAAGAGTGAGCTTTCCCAAAGTTGCTCAAACTGTCTTTGTTACATAGCTGTAACAGTGAGTAAGTAACCAACTTTAATGGTTTGGGAATCATGTGCAAGGCCCTAGTTCTCATTCTCTTACACTTGGAGGTTGAAATACATATGAAAATGAAGAGGGTGGATAGTTTTACCTCCAAAAAGGGCTTGAAACAACCTAGGATTCGAAGCTCCAAAAAGGTTCCAACACAAGCTTATCTGGTTTTCTGGGTTTGAATAGTGTGAATAACACCTTTTCTTGAAAATTTCTGCTCCAGATGGCTCCAAGATTGGGCAAACTACTTGTGGAACTTCGTAGGTAGTGGTATTAGCTTCAAAACAAGCTATGGTTTGCTAGTTTTGGCTGAGGATTGAGGAAGATTCAAGCTAGGGAAGTTGGCTACAGAAATTTGGAATTTCTGGACTTGAGCTCAAAGAAGGCATTTTGTTGCATGGGGGTGCTTGCTTGGCAAAGATGAGGGTGACATGTGGCTATTCAGGTGGCTCTCACCCTCACATGCTGGCTGCCTAGTTGGAAGCATTTTCGTTGTTTCTTTTTTTTTTCTTTATATACCTACCTATATATATACGTATTTTATACCAAAATTTTATATTTTTTCTAATTTATTAAAAATTGTCCAATCATCATTTCTCATCCAAAATACCCCATTATACCTCATTTTATCATTTATTCAATTATTTTCTCCAAAAATTGAATAATTCGCCAAAAATCATATTTTTCTCCCAAAAATTCCATTTACCATTCTAAAAATTTCTAAGATTATTCCAAAAATTTATAAATCAATTCTAAAGGCTATTTTCCTCAAGAAAACACATTTTCATAATAATTTCATATGTTTTCTCCTTAAAATTATATTTTCTCATATTATTATGATTTTCTTTAATAATTAATTCGAAACGTGGGAGAAATTGGGAAAAAATCTATATTTTCTCATTAAAATTCCAGAAAATACATAGAATACATATATGTCAGATCCGTCAATCCGATGTCAAAAACACGGGTCGTCACACAATATAGTTTAGAAGTTGTCCTAAATCTTATTTATGTTCATACAAATAAAGGAAACAAAGAAAGATACAAGGATTTTGTGCAAATGAGATTGGGAAACCCTAGTGAGCACACTTGCCCTATTCTGTGCAAGCTGTCCTCTTATGTATGGAATGTTGTTCAATTTATGAGCTGCCGAAGACGTCCCCCCTATTCCCTTGAAAATTCATATAAACCCCCTTTGTGCTCACTTCTCCTTCATCCCAAAGTAAAGAGTTGACATTTTCCTCTTTGCTTGTTCTAGCCCTCTTCTTGCCAATCCCTTTTCCTCTCTTGTGTTCTTGAGTGATTTTCAGAGAGAAGTTAAGATTTTATATTTCTTTTACATTCTTGAAGTTGCTGGTGGTTCTTGAAGTGCATAGAAGAAGGTAACTTCTACCGAATTTTCTTCAAACAAGCACCTAAGGTGGACGAAATTTCCTATACTTCTACTTTACTATTTTGAGTTTCTAGCATGTTCTTGCATCTTTTATTTTTAGTTTAGCATGTTTATTTTCAGCCTCTTACATGTTTGATCATGATTCAGATTTTGATTATCATGTATGCATGTTTTAAGTATTTAGACACCATGAAATGCCTAGTTTTCATGTTTAGGTTTAATTTGAATTGTGAAGCATGCCAAGCATTATTTTCATGCTTTTTGAATTTTTTATCCTTAATTTTACTATTCTAATTATGGATTCATGAATAACTGAGAATTAAGTGTAAGACTTTGAACTTTATGAACCACATACCGTCATGGTAATCTAAGTGATGCTATGGGTGTTCTTTACATATATTAAGCGTATATGGGGCTCATCGCTATGTGTGGATGGGTATAACCCAAAATACTTGAAATGTGGACATGAGATCCTTATTCCAATGGAATATGACAAGATGAATTGTCTTTCCATCCAAGAGTGGAGTATTTTGATAAAAACATCAAGGGATTAGAACCCCTTTCAGTCTTAATATCAATAATAACCTAAGATGTTATTTGAATTGCCTAATTGTTTACAAATGTTTGAATTTGGATATGTTTTTTATTTGAATTAGTTACTTAGCTATTTATGGAATGATCCACTAGGCTATGTGCTCATCCCTTCCCCTCTTATTTTTTGGGAAGATGAATCATGAAGACTATTAAGTATTTGATAGGATTTTAAATTTAGAAAGTTTATATATAAGGGCATGTTGCCCAAGTTTTGATTATTTAAATTGAGACTTCCACTGAATTTTAGTTTTTAATTTGAGTTATGTACGCTTTTGTTATTTGAAATTCGAGTAGGTACTTCTTTATTACTTTACTAAATGAATAAAGATTAAAGATTTTCTCTTATCTCCTTGTAATAGTCTTATTAAATTAAAGTAAAATTGTTTGGGTTGTGTGCTCATTATGAATTAATGGGACTTGAGATAATTAAAATAGAATGTGATGCTAGTCGTGTACTTGTAACTGTAATATCGGCCCAACCCACCTTATGATTAGCAATCAATCAAAGTCTCGGGGGCTAGGGTGTTACAAAGGTAGTATCAGAGCTATGTTATTAGAAACATTAGGCTAGAAATAGAAAGTTAAGCCCAAACATGTGTTGTTGGGCTAGAATTAGAAAGTTTTATCTTATACCAATAGTGGTATTAGATTTAGAAAGTATTAACTCAATTAGGTTTGACCTATCTTTTGAGTTAAAATTTGAATGCCTTACCTTCTATTTTGAAATTGAAAATTGTTTTGGAAAGTGTTTTCAAAAAGGAAAGAAATGTTTTGAAATGTTTTGTTTGGATACAAAGACTACAAGTTGAGCTGATAGTGGGTAAGCCTTGTCTCGAGTAAAGCTAAACTTTGAAAGGGAGGTGGGTTATCTCTCCCTAGAAAACACAGTTGATAAACAAACTTTAGTCTTGCCGCCAGATCTAGAGGTTGTCCCACCAACTTGTACTAGTGGTCTGAGTTTAAAAACATCCTTACTTTCTATAAAAAAAATTAGAAGGTGGAAAATAAGGGCAAGAAATTGACTAGAAGTCAAAAAAGATACCAAAAATGGTGTATTTACTACACAAAAGGTTGTAAGTCAAGCAAGATTGAAACCCTGAGTCTAAGGTAATGACCTTAGGTAGAGACATGGGTGGAACAGTGGATCAAAAACATAAAACTTTGGGACATAGGTTAGAAACCGAAAATGTGCGAGAATAAAATTATTGTTTGGTCATGACACAATATCGGAAAGATTCTGTATTTCTAGTTTCTATGTAGTGTGGGATGCATAAGGATTTGGGGGTATGGAAGAACCTAGACTTGGAGAATAATAGACTATGTTTGGTGAATGATTGGTAACTTTCGAAGAACTTGTTTTTCTACACTTGGTTGGTATGGGACGGTTAGGTATAGTGGGCTTGTGAAACCTTAGTTATCAAAACATTTGCAAAATTGTTTGGCTGTGGCAATATTCTGAGCGAAAGTTTAAGTGAAAGGGCAAAAGTCGTATGGGACACTTGAACTTAGAAGCTTAGATAGAAGCCTAGAATTTTGCTATGCTAGCGTGAAATTGTTTGATTGTATAATTGTTTGAAAAACATGCTTAATTTTTTTATATGTATGTCATATGAAACCAAATCCCATACCCAAGAACAAAAAGAACCTAAAAGCATAAACTGTTTGGCCATTGAACAAATTGACAACCTAGAAACATATTTCTAGAGTCACGATAGTATGAATATTCGATACTAACAATCTACTTGATTCATAAAAAATGGCTAGAACAAAAAGGTACGCTACTCGATCCACCACTTCTGACGAGATAGAGTAGAGGGATCAGGAAATACTAGCTAGCAAGGATAATATGATGAATGAATTAGGTTATGGATCAACTAATGAGGGTTCTATCCAGATACTCCCTCAGGCAATTCCTCAACCTCAAGTATCGAAACTCGTCCAGGTTCAACAGCCAACACATGTGGCCCCAGCTCTTGAACATTAGAAGACCCAGGAGGATTTGGATGATGAGAACAGAAGAAGATACTGATAGAGCTATAGAAGCTTCACCCTCCACATTTTGAAGGAACAACTAACTGCATCACAGCGGAGCACTGGTATCAAGAGATGGAGGAGCATCTAAATGTGTTAATGGTGACTGGGTCAAGAAGGGTGGCACTGTTCACATACCACTTCAATGGACCAGCCAGAAGTTGGTGGCATATGATGAGGATGGACTCTAAGATGGATGTTGATGTTATGAGCTGGGAGAAATTCATGAAGATCTTTTATGAAAAGTTCTTTCTAGAGGCAACCTTGAGCAAGCTACAAGAAGATTTCATCCAGTTGAACCAGAGAGAGATGACTATAACTGAGTATGAAAGAAAGTGTACTGAACTAGCCAAATTATCACCAAATTTGATTAGGGAGGAGAAAATGAAGGCCAATCGGTTCACATAGGGTCTCAAGATGAAGATTCGAAAGATATTAAAGACTCTGGATTCAAAACATTTAAAGAGGTCTTGGAAAAGGTTCTAAAACTAGAACAAGAACTCAACCTAGAGCAGGAGAGGAGGGGAAAGAATAAAAGGCCCATGAGTAAAAAAACAAGAATGCTAGAAAAACGCCACTGAAATAGGGGTAGACCCATAATGAGTTTAAGGAATAGGCCAGGAGGCAAGGGTTGTGCTATGTGTGTAGACAGAAGGGTTATCTTGCTAGCGATTGCCTGACTACTCTTACCTAGGCTCCTCAATAACAGAATGCCAATCAGGGGCAAAACCAGGGCCATGGGTGGAACCATGCCAAAATTTTCACTATTGAAGCTCAAGAAGATGAGGTCCCTGTAGTGGAAGGTACATTTCATTTGTTTAATGTTGTTGTAAGAATATTGTTTGACTCTGGTGCCTCTAAGTCTTTTATCTTTAAAGAACTAGTTGACAGGTTACACCTTGTGACTAAAATACTACTCGTAACTTTGAATGTGTCCACACCAATAGGGAACTGTGACTTGAAAAGAAATGTGTAGTTGTGACTTAAGGTTCAGGGATAAACCTCTTAACAATTGATTTATGTACCTTACCTTCTTATGGCTATGATGTAATCTCGGGGATAGATTGGTTAGACCAGTACCAAACCCTAATAGATTATCCTTAAAGATGAGTGATCATAACCTTGCCTTTGGGGGAGACTTATAGAATCAATAGAGATATGCAGAGAGTACTAAGGAGTTCGACCGTAGCTGTAACACCCCAACCACCTAGAGACAGGTTTAAGCTAAACCAAAAGGGAGGTTGGGTCCTATGTTACATTTACAAGTACACAACTTGCATCTCAATTCCTTTATTCTAACACTTATTGAAATACTCATAAATTCACTTCCATTGAGTTTAATTTTCAACAAGGTAATACAAGTAAATAAAGAAAAACTTCAAACTCTTTGTTTATTCAAAATAAAATATTAAAATACATTATTGAATTCATAAAATCAAAAGAAAGAGTACATAACTCTAAAATTGAAAACAAAAATTCAGCGGAAGTCTTTATTCAAAATTTAGACAGCATAGAAAATTTCTAAAAATAAACTTTCTAATTCCTTAGCAAGCTTAATCATGCATTTCAATTTTTTAAAAAATAAAAGGAAGGGGTGAGCACATAGCCCAGTGGATCATTTACTTAATAACTAAGTTACTATTTTAAATCAATAGCACATCCAAATTCAAACACTTTCATTCATTAAGTGATTCAGACAACTTTTTGGTTGTAGTTGATGTTAAGATTGAAAGGGGTTCTACTTCCTTGATGTTCTTAATTTAGATACCCCTCTTTAGGGTGGAAAGACATTTCTTTGTCACTTTCTATTGGATGTCACATACCAAGTATCCCTTAATTGCGCCCTGCAACCACACACTCCAAGCATATGTTAAGAACACCCATAGCACCCATATGGGTCACTATGACAGTACGTGATTCTTATCTTCAATTTCTTATATTTAAGAATCACATAATCATAAAAGAAATTCAAAATGTAAATATAAAAAATTTAAATAACCAAGAAAGCATGTAAACATCACATAACATGCTTGAAACATTGAATTAAATCCTAAACATGGATTCTAAGCATGACATTCTCTCATGAGTGATTAAAACATAAAAACATGCTAAACTAAAATTAAAATATCATTAAATATGCTGAAACTAAAATAAAACATGTTAAAAACTAGAATTTAAACAAGCATGAACATGCTAGAAATTTGAAAGAGCAATGTAGAAGTTCAAGAAATTTCCTCCACCTTAATCCGAGTTTCTTTGTAAAATCCGGCAAAGGTTCCCCTTATCTACCACTTTCAAAACTTCAAGAACTTCTAATCACCAACAAAACTACTTCAAAAACTCTCTAAAATACTGAAATAAGAATTTCTTACACAAGAAAGAAAAGAAAGTGAGAAGGGGTGCCAAAAAGAAGGCAAGAACAAGCAAAAAGGGAAGTGGCAACTCTTTGCTTTCGGATGAGATGAATGTGAGCAAGAGGGGGTATTTATAGGTATTTATGAGCACAAGGGGGCATCTAGGGCAGCTAGGGTAGCTCAAAACATTTGGGCATATGTACAAACTTATAAGGGGATGATTTGCATAAAGAGGGCAGTGTGCTCATGGTTGGCAAGTGGGACCACTAAGGTTTTCAATCCAAGCGTGAGCAAAATCTTTGAACCTTATTTGTTTCTTTTATGTATGTGAACACAATTAAAGGTTTAGAATACATTGTAATCTCTCTTGGACGTCCTCTATTAGTAGGAAAACATTCTAATATGTTGTGATTCATAAAATCAAAAAAGTTTCTAATATGGGTACACGAAAACAAAGCTTTGGAATGTTTCTTGTTTCCTTGGATTCTCTCCCTTTTTGGCTCCACATGTGAGAATGAGGCAAGTTTCTATTTTCTAATTTTTTTTCTAAGTGAAGGAATCTTTCTATATCTCTTTAAATCAACTACTCTCATTAAACTTCTATCTTGGGTTTGTCACATGTGTGCCCCCACACACACTTATGAGACATTTTATATGTAACCTTAGTATACATGATCATTTATCTTGGCACATGGAATCATTTTTCATGGTTTCTATAGGTGTGGGCATAATTGATCATTTACA
>JAJIYU010005606.1:0-22010 GCA_030144865.1 Tinospora cordifolia
ATATTAATTATCATCATGAATTATTATTAAATTTACTTTTATAATTATGTATAACTATATATAATTATCGTTATGATTTTCTTACATTGAAATAATTAAATAATGAAAAAAACATATAATTCAACCATCATCGCATTATAAAATGATAAGTAAAATGTATATTTAGAGTATATCGAAAGAAATATAATGAAAACAATACATATTAAAAAAATACTAATTTTAAATAAGATATTCCATCAAGACTGATATATTAATATGCATGAATACAAATTAAATAAATATATTAAAATATGTATTCTAAAGAAAAGGGTCAATAGCAAGTGGGGCAAAAAACAAAGTGAGGAGGCAAAATAGAGATAAAGGAAGATAATAGTGATCTGCCTTGGGCCATTGAAACAGTTAGAAGAATGACTTTTTATTGTAATAAATGAAAAATAGAGGGGTAAAACAGTCAGAAAATTGGGCCATCGAAACAAATGAATTGGGACAAAGAAGATGAAAAGTTTGGGAAAGAAAAGAGAAAAGTGAAGGGGTAAAGTTGTCTAAAAAATTGGGTCATTGAAAAAATGAACTGTAATTTCTCTTTTAATATAGAGTATAGATATACTTAAAATTTTGTTGTATTTATCTTTAAAAATCATAATTTATTTGTAAGGAGGGTTAGGATAGCACTTTCATAAATATTTAATATTTAATTTTTTTCACTAACATTTAGACTTTTTAAACAAATTTTTTAATTTACTTTTTAACTTCTAAATTTATTTTTAATTGTGGTTATGAATAAATCTAATAATTTAAATTAACTTATCAAGTTAAAAGATAGTATATGATTTCGCTTTAATAAAATTAATCTATTTAACTTAACTTTTTAAAGTGAAAATTAGATACAACGCAAGTACGGCAACGCCAGGGGAGGAACTTTTAATGCAATAAAGATGCCACTTTGCCGTTAATTTAGGTTTTTTTTTTTTTTTGTCACTGCATTTCTGACGAATATTAATTATTATTAGAATTTTTTAATATGTATTCTAAAATTTTAAGTATTTATATGTAGAAGTTATTATTCATTTATCTTTTCAAGTATTGATTTTTTTTTTATTTTAAAAGTTGTGGTTAATGAAAGTAGCATCTAGTACTAATTTATTAAGCCCCTTAATATTTTATTAATTACATAAAATCTAGATGTGTCTCTTGGTATATGTGTTTGTGTCTTTTGTTATTATTAATTTATTAATAACTTCTACATAATTTACATAATTTATTAATATTGTGTATGTGTCATTACATAATTTATTAATATTTTATTAATTACATAATTTATCTTTAATAATGTGTATGTGTCTTTTGTTATTACTTTTTTGTACTGATGAATATCTTATGAATAATGTATTTTTACTTATATAATGACACATGGACTTAAGTTATAATGGAGAGAGAAAAGATGAATGATAAATAAGATAAACAAGCAAATATGCTACTAAATGTACTGAGATTCAAATTTGAGACCAAATAATTAAACAAATGTCACTTTAATATCATATTAAAAATCTACTTTATTCAAAAGCTATATCTATTATATATGTGTTCAAATAGAGACATGGTCTCAAAAAGACTAACTAGTTAAAATTTATTTATTATAGAACACTCATATCGATGAAATAATTTGAACCATTTACTAGAAGGATGGCACCTATCTTATATATATTGTGAATAAATAAATTATTAATATTTTTTGTTATAATTTTCTTATAATAATGATTGTAGTGAATACTGTTATTATTATTATTGTGTATATAGTTGAATTGAATGATCCATGTGAGGTTTATAAAAAAAAAAAAAAAAATTGGAAAAGTTCTGGTGGTGCCTAGAGAGAACAGCCCAGCCCTCTTAATTTTATGTATCATTTGTTTTCCAAAAAATTACATGCCAACAACTTAATGTTGATTTAATTTTATTTAAATTTGAGATCCTCAATTTTTTGTATTTATAGTGATTAAAATTAATAGATCTGATGAGTAGCATCTAATACATCCATACAAAGCACGAATCCTTCCCACCACCCATCTCCACCAACCAATACGTCGAGAAGAAAGACGTTAGCAAGGACATCATAGCACCTTAGGACAAACTCTTGAAAATATCTCCATCAACAAAATTTCACTTTTTGAGATACTATTTTTTGCCGTTTGCTTTTTGATAGATGATTTTGTTTTGAGAAAAGCACATTTTTATATTAAAAAAACAAAAATATTTATAAAAATATCATCATTTTTGTTTATATACAAAAAAAGATAAAACTAATAGTAAAAATATTGAAAATTAGTTTAAACACAAATTTTTAAAAAATAAAAATCTCAGCTTTTTCAAAAAAAGTGGCACAATCAATAAAAATCAGTAGTCAAAGCTAATTTTTACTTTTTCAAAAAGTATATAAGTTGTCAGAATTGCAATTCTCAATATAATATTTTATAACATACGAATAATGTTAGTATAGAACATTATATTACTGCTTAAAAACTAAAGTGTGGGTATTACTTTTGAATAACAATGACATAACATATGTATATAAAGGATATATGGCTTAAAACTACAATTTTTGATATTATATTAGTATAACATATGAATAATGTGTATATAGAATGTGATATTAATGCTCATAAATTGATTTGTTGGTATTAATTTCGAAGAACATCAGTACAATATATGTATACAAAAGGATATATTCATAAACTGGTTTGTTTATATTATATTAGTGTAACATCGGTATAACATATGTATACAACGTGATATATGTTCAAAAATTGATATGATGGTATTATTTCCAATAACATTAGTATAACATATGTATACAAATGAGTATCACTATACACACTGTTCTAACATTCTAGCATGAAGTTAGAATAACATTAGCGTATAATATTAAGAAATTACTTTTGATATATAGTCCTCAATTATTACAGTTGTATCAAGATTTTTTCATTGAAATATTTTATGTACCAAAAGTTGGTATAAACTTGGTATAATCTGAATACAAAAGAAATAAAAAAAACTCTAATAAAAGTTGGTATAACTCTGTTATAATTTGAATACAAAAGAAATAAAAAAAAATCTGATAAAAATGGGATAACTTTGTTATAGTTTGGATATAACTTTGGTATAACTTTGGTAACTTCCCACCAAATCTATTTCCATAATAAATAAATAAAATCCAACAAAAGTGATATAACGTTGGTATAATCTGAATATAACTTTGGTATCTTCCTAGATCTGTTGTGCACACCAGATATGTTCCCAAAATAAAAGAAATCTAACAAAAATGGTATAACTTTGTATAATCTATATGTATTGTTGGTATAACTTTGGTATAACTTTGGTCCCAGATCCGTTGTAGTGAGAATTGTATGTAGCATCAAACCTTGCTTACAATGGATAAAATCTCATGAATCTCAAGCTAATGCCACCATCTTCCTGGCCAAGTTCTACGGTCGTGCCGGCCTCATGAATTTTCTTCATGGCTATTGTTTCTTCTGTTTGGAGGTACAATATAGAACAACAAATCTGTCCCGAACACCTCCTTTCTGGTATGCTCTATACTGTACCTCCGAACAGATCTGTTGTTGTTGATAATTGCAGTGATCTTTAGATCTTTGTTGTACGAAGCACGTGGAAAGATTGTGAATATGCTACTTCTCCGTTCTAGAAAGCTGCTTTTTACTAATCGTTTCTAGATCTGGAAACTGTTTGGGTGATCGTTTCCAGATCTATACAGATCGATAGGATTGTTATGGTCTAGCAACTGGCGACTATGTCAAGCAACAATTGAGTTCGTACTGAAAGGAGCACTAATCATGTAGATTCCAATTGAAGCCGCAATGTCTCTGACACTGCCGATAAAGGCTTATGATATCAGACACGTTTCCAAGCAGACAAAGCAAGTAGAAGAAGAAGAAGAAATAGCAGCAATCATTTCTTAGCGTTCGGATTCGATGGGTATCACAACCGTCAAAGTCGTCGACCTTGGTGACCTGAATTGCAGTTTGGATGAGTTTTTGAGCTAGGGTTTTGAAACGAGACCTAGCGAGAACGTGAATGATGGTGGAGAAAGAATAGATGTCGTGCATACACAGAGAGTTTTTCTTGGACTAGAAGAAGAAACTTTGGGCGATTGTTTTCAGAAAGTTGTTTTCTAGTTGTTCGGGTGAGAAAAGGGTGCTACGGGGCAGCCCATCACATGTGTCCCCCATTTCTTAGCATTCTGATTTGATGGGTGAGATGACGACGATGACGGAGCTTGTTCTGGGTCTTTGTTCATGGCTGGTTTTTTATGTGTTCGAAAGAGGAGAGACTATAACTTGAGATCTGTATTGATGTCTTATGCAATCTTTCGCGAACCAGACACTGGAAAGGCAAACAGATGGGGCAATCTTTTATGTCTATTTTGTTTCTGTCGATCAATGTCGAGATCCACCCAGTCGTTGCATGAGGGATAGATCTGTGGTAATGATCTGAGTGAGTGTAATGGTGATGGTGACGATGGCAGCAACAACTATTATCATGAAAATGGAGAAAAAGAGAAAGAAGAATGAGAAGTTACTAGAAACATGCATCGTATACTAGTTTTATATATTCAAGTATTTTTGATAATAAGTAACAATATATGACATACACGTAATTAAGTAAAAAACACATAAATAATTATGTTATTAAGTTAAAAAATTTGACCTTTTTGTAATTTCTTCTTTTGTTTTTTATTTGAAATGTACAACGTAGGTCGTTCATAAAATCTAATGAAAATTATTATTACTCTTTTTTTGGGGGGGTAAAACCTGCATATTATTATTCCACCCTAGAATCAAATTGTACAAGATCCAAAAGAATACGAGGGATTTCCCCAAGACATTGCACTAAAATTAACTTCTAATACTGAGTAAACAATAAAAGTTTTCTCCCTAAACCATAATTTATGTTACTACCTTACCAAAAATTAACTTATTTATTTTACCAAAAACTAGTTCACAAATGCTAAAAATAACCTTCAAAATTTTCAGAATATATATATTCAATTTAAAGCTACGTCAACCTAATCTAACTTACAAAAAAAAAAAAAAAAAAAAAAGGCACTTGAAGGCTAAAGTGTAATTTTCCACCAATAAAGTAGTAAGCAATGCATTTGCTTAAGAGCCTCACCAAGCAACCTAGTTCAAATTAATAAATGAGTACTGAACTTCTTTTATTAAATTCGGTGTCATCCAACTGAACCAGGTTGTGATGCGCAATGACATTTAAGCAAACCTTTAATTTTAAAACTTCAATTTAAATATTTATTGGCATGTAAACAACTTTAATTTAAAGCTGCATGAATATATTTCAACTTAAATCATTTGCTATTTAATTACGTAAAGATTAAATGTTTTGATTTTGATTGAAGTTTTATAAACTTGGTAAAATTACTTAAAAAAAAACCTTCAAAATCATGTAAGCTTTTTTTAAAGAAAAAGTGATTAAGGTAATGTAATAATAAATGAAGATGGAGAGAAAGACAAAATTTTTTTAAGTTTGCTTGATGAAGAAAAAGTTTAATGTTTACAATGTGATAGGTTTAACATAATAAATGTTTGATAGAGATCAAGTTTAAAAGGTAAAATAAAATAAAAAATTGAGGATAGTTTTGTAAAATTATATTAAATTATCTTGAAATATATATTCTTAGGTGTTACAGGTGCATCAATTAAGGTATTACGTTTAGTTTCTCCCTGGCTTTTCTAATAAGATACAATAAATTTTAAAGTATAGAATAAAAGTAACTCAGGAAATTGTTAACAATTTGGTATTAAAATAAAAAGTAAAACTTAAAAGTTAAAAAAAAAAAAAAAAAAACTAAGATGATTTTATGAAAATATTAAGAATATATATTTAATCATATACCAATGTGCGATGATCTTGAATTTATACTAAATTAAGTAATATTTATATTGTTTGGTATGGACATATAGGTTATGCTATACCATTGAATAACGAGTTTTCAATTATTTGTTTATGTATTACAGAACATAAGTGATATATGATAGTCATATTATGGAATATTTAAATAAAAATAGGTGTATGATGTAAAATTTCAATGCGTCATGCGTTTAATCAGTCCTAGATAAAAATAATTAAAAAGCTGTCGACAAACAATAATTACATTACAAACAATAAACCTAATAATCAGCCCTAGAAACGAATTGGTTAAAAAAAAAAAAAAAAAAAACCAGAGTTCTGTCAAGCAAATATTAAATTAATCTAATAACTCCTTGAGATCTACGTGGGCCATCTTCAACAAATTACATTACAAATTGGGAGTAGAACCACAATAAGTTTTCGATTTTTAAATATATAATTCTTCAGAAGAGATTCTTGAGGCAAGAACACCGACTTACAATTCAACACGACCAAGTAACCTTCATTATATCTCAGAATGAACTGCGTTCTTGGATCAAAAGAATCATTGAAAAACAAACAAAAAAAAATTTCTGTTGCTTAGTGTCTGATTCTCAAGAAAAACTTGCAGTTGCAGAGGCAAAGGAGAAGATGATGAAGTTGGAGAAGAAGGACATGGAGGACTCTGAAAGTCAAACCCGAGGCGCGGCAGAAGTTCAGGACATAAGGGAGGTCTTAGAACTGTACCTTCATCATTGGTCTTGCGTTCATAACTTTGGTTAATTTTGTTATACCTTTTTTCAGTTTTAAGTGTACCATGTAATAGAACATTATTGCCCAAGATAAACATGAATCACATTAATGTAAATAAATAAATATATCTTTTATCATATACATCATAATTTTAAAAAGAAAATCAACACATTTTTAATCTTTTCACTTCCACTTGTTCAATATTTGATAGAGAGCAAAACTATGTGCCCTAAAAAATCTCCTTGAAAAAACCCTCGTAAAAGATTGGGGCTTGTCTCATTCTTTATTTATAAAAATAAATTCAGTTATTGAAATTAGTTCTATTAACCAACTCCATAACTTTTTAAATTTATTTTACCTTTTTTTCCTTTGATATTAGATAATAAATATTATAATTTATAATTAAAACAAAAAATATATAACATTTTTCCTTGGTTTAATTATAAATTATACGATTATTAAATAATAAAGTTAATTATCTAATATCCTCCCACTTGAACTCTATTAAATGATATTATAAAACAAATGAAGAGAAGAATGGTAAATCTCATAACGCATGTACATTAGTCGACTAAAAAATAAATTTCATATTTAAGTCCAACAGTATTTCAGTGAAGGACACAACAATGTCTCAATTAAAGACACAACAGTGTCTCAATTAAGGATATAACATGTCTTATAATAAGACACAATACAATGTTCCATACACATGTACACCATCATGGAAAAACATTATATAAAAGAGGTCAACAACAACAATAAATAAATGTGATCACAAATACAAAGCGTCAGAATCGAGCTATTACAATAAATCCTACAAACTAAGTACATCAAAAGAGTTTATGAGACCCATGTAAGTAACATGCTCGTTATACAACATAGGTGGCAAGCCCTTAGTCATGGGATCAACAATCATATATTGTGTACCGATGTGCTCCACTAACACTAGTTGGTTTTGAATCCTCTTTCTAACAATAAGATACTTAATCTCAGTATGCTTTGGCCTGAACTCTTATTGTTCTTAAACAAACATAACTATTGTAGAATTGTCACAGAATATCTTCAACGGTCAAGAAATTGAATCAACCACCTAAAGTTCTGAGATGAAATTATGTAACCAAAGTGCTTGTAAAGTAACCTCATAACAAGCTACAAACTCTGCCTCTATGGTGGATGAAGCTGTCAAGGTTTGTTTCATGCTTTTTTACGACACCGCTCCTCCGGTTATAATAAAAATGTAACATAAAGTGAATTTCTTACTATTCAAATAACCAGTAAAATCAGAATCCATATAACCTATTACTTCAAGTATATCTGTCTTTTCATATGTGAACATAAAATCTTTAGTGCGTTGTAGATATCTTAAAACCTTTTTTGCCACTTTCCAATGATCCAAACCTAGATTACTTTGCTATCTTCTAAGCATCTTGTGTCGCAACCCACTTCATAAAAGTAAAGTCACAACTGGCATATGATACAATATACACTATATCTACATATATAATACTATGTCAGCCTCTTATATTCCGAACGACTCAATATCCATACAAAATTTTGACAAAGTCTCCTCTAAAACTTTGACTTATCCCAAATAAAAATTATCACTTGATAAACATTTTCTCAATCCACCAGTTCACAACAGATAATATTCCACACGCTATCATTAATCATAACTCATAATTCATAGTCTACAATGTTCCACACTCCTAACTAGTAAAACAAATCCAAATCCTTCTAGTGATATTACATATACTATGATAATTATAATTATAAAAAAAATACAACCCACAAGATAATTAAGCCTACACACTCAAAAATAACGAAAGAGTCGTCTGCTTTTCTCGTGTTGGCCTCTTTTCTTTTTTATCTGTTCCTGAAATGTTGACGAAAATAAGTGAGCAACAACATGCCCAGTGAATATTCTTTATCTATAACATTTAGATACATTTAAATAATTATATAGAAAATCAAATTAAATAAAATATTTAAATTTATCATGCACATTCAAACCATACATAAATGCATTCAACATAGTGATCATGCTATGTTCAATGCATCACGTATAAAACACATGCACATTCACATCTTTTAGAAGTAGAGTCAGTCTGTACCTCTAGTTATCACCTACTCCACAGTCATTTCGAGGATTATTACATAGAGAAAGACTGATACTTCTTATAGCTCAGTCTTACATGAATTATCGCATAAGAAGTACTATTCCTCATAACTCAGTCCATCGAAATGATATCGTATTTTAGATCTGCTCTTATGAATCTAAAACACGCTGCCGTGTGAGTATAATTTTATGAATTTCAAATCAAATGCAACAAATGTCAATACAAATAACATGCTTACATTTAAATCATTTTTGTATATAAAATCCCCAGATAAAGAAATACTCATAGAATACCAATAACTTAATCTTGTAGGGCAAGTATCTCACTTCCTGGTATGATAATCAGCCACTTCCAAATTTACTGTAAAATTCAATAATATATAATCCATCATTCCATATATAATATATATTATCATCTACATCAATTTTTATTTAATACAAATCAAGGGTTTTGACATAATATCACCAAAATTACTATTTGATCAATTCCCAATATCCACTCCAAAATCTAAGTTTCAATCCATCACCATAATTATCATATCAAACATAATTTCAGATGCGCAAATCAAATTCAATTCATTTTTATAAATAATTTCTAATATATTTATTTTTTCATATTTATTCATATACGTGCATTAGACCTCATGTATTGATATGCATTAACTCAAATATTCTCAATAACCTTTAAAATTAATTTTTTACTCATATACCATATTTTTATAGTAGAAAATAAAATAAATAGGCTTCCCAAATATATTTTCACTAATTTTTTTTAATTTTCATAAATAACCCAATTGGTCAATCATTCACCAAAAATCCAATTGATATCCAAAATTCGTGAATTGGGTGTCGATGGGTAGAAATTGTCATTCTCTACATTCTTATGAGTTTTAATCAAAGTTTTATTAAGGTTTAGCATATCCAAAATTTCATCCAAAGGTTATTCAACTTTGAGTATTTATTTTGGTATTTATAGGAAAATGAACAAAAACTAACCACATATATGAGATCCACGTATAACTAGGAGTGTATTGATTCAATTTTTGCTAAGTTTTACTCATGGTGGAGGAACATTCTGTTTTTGGTTACTACTATAAATACCCCTTATGGTAAAAATTATACTCCTAGGATCATAGTATGTGACTTACTTAGCATTTCTAGAATAAGAATTGGAAAAAATGGCTTACCTGTGTGTCAAATCCGTCAAGAAAATTAGATTTCCCTCTTTTCTTTTCCTCCAAAAATTATTGGGAATAGAAAATGAAAGAAAGAATAAACAAAAAGAATCATGCTTCGTTCTCCATTGCCCCACGTCTAAAATATATACACTTGTCAAATGAATTTACTCAATTGCCCCTAATCACTTAACCCATGCATATGCTGCCAATTTAACCCAATTACTCAAATGTCATTCTCACAAATATATATGTTGCCCCATCAATTACTCCAATTAACCACTGTAGCACACCACATATATATTATATGTATATACATATCATCCTATCCTCATGTTTATATAATACAAACTATTTTTGTATTTCTCACACACCCATTAACCTTATATGTTATAATTTGCTTTTAGTTGTGGTCCCAACAAACTACACCAATATATATATATATATATATGTGTGTGTGTGTAATTTACCCAAATTATACCCACATTGTATATTTTTTATTTTTTTACACAACAATTATTTTTTCCAATAACTAATTTGATTAATTAATTTATACATGTATTGCATATTTTTAATATATGTGTATAATTATTCGTACACACATGCATAATTCATATAAATACAAATATTTATAAACATTTATTTTTCTTTAAAATAATTTACGTGTCAACTTTAAATTAATTTACTTGATCATACATGAGACTTCCAACAATAGAAGCATATGGATTGTCTTTCATTTGTTCCTGCTCTTGGTTTGTTCTCGAGCACTAGAGTTGGCCAAATTTATCTCCTTTAACTATAAGAGCATTTCTACCTTTACAATTTTGCATGTTAAATCTTTTAAGAATCTTATCAATATAGGTTTTTTGTGATAATCCAAGTAGTCCACGAGATCTATCTTGGTGAATCTCTATTCCAAGGACAAAAAAGCCTCACCAAGAACCTTAATCTCAAAATTTTGAGATAAAAATACTTCAATCTCATGTAACATTCCTAGATCATTTGTAGCCAGTAATACATCATCAACATACAAAACTAAGAAAATAAATTTTCTCCCACTTATAAATGCACTCTTCAATTTTATTTTTTTCAAAACCAAAAGATTGTATTACCTCATCAAATTTTAAGTACTTTTGCCTAGAAGCTTGTTTTAGTCCATATATGGACTTCTTGAGCTTCAAACTAAATGTTCCTTGTTTTTAGTTTCAAAACGTTCTGGTTGAACTATATAAACATCCTCAAACAAGGAATCTAAAAAGAGAGTAGTAGCATCCATTTGATTTAATTTTAGGTCAAAATAAGCTATCAATGCCATTATTATCCTAAAGGAGTCTTTCTTGAATATAGGAGAGAAAGTTTCTTTATAGTCAATGCCCTTTTGTTGAGCAAAACCCTTAGTAACTAGTCTGGCTTTGTATATTTTAACTTTACCTTTAGAGTTTCTTTTAGTTTTAAATGTCCATTTACAACCAATGGGCTTGACTCCATTAGGTAAGTCAACTAGATCCCAAACATCATTTTGATATATGAAATTTAACTCAACTTTCAGTGCATCATAACATTTAAGAGCATGAATACAATTTTTATCTTCAAAAAATGTTTTTGGATCATTTTCTTTTCCTATGTCAAAATCACATTCTTTTAGATAGGCTACATAGTCATATGGTATAGTATGTCTTTGTTCTCTCTATGATCTCCTTAATGACATATTAGCTATTGGTTTTATTGGGATATCATTAACTGTAGTTTCCTTATGACGTATGTGTTCATCAGACTCTTGGTGACTTTTATCACTCTTTGGCATGGTAATAACTAGAAATGAAACTTTATGTGGAGGAATGAAATCCAACGAATGATCCTTCTTAAATACCATGTGTCTGGGCTTCATTATGAGTATCATCCTCAATGAACCTAGCATTCAAAGTTTCAATTAATTTGGTTCTATTAGATGGGCGTAAAATCTATAACCTTTGGATCATTATGATAACCAACAAATGAGCAAGTGATTGTTCTAGGATCAAGTTTTCTTTTATGTTGGTTATATAATCTAGCTTTTGCTGCACAACCCGAAGCACGCAAGTGATTAAAACTACATTGTTTACTTGTCCATAACTCAAAAGGTATTTTGGCAACTAATGCATACCCACTAAGACTTAAATCCTAAGAACCCCCATTCAAGGAAGTATGCTTACCTCAAGAAAGCTAAAATCAGGTTTGTTGATCCACTTGAACCCTTGCATAACAAAGAAACAAGAACCCAAAGTGTTAAACACTACAAGTTTGATCAATCCTTGATAAGTTTAGAAAAATTTAATGAAGAAGAAGAAGAAGAAGAAGCCAATTTATACAAATCTTGGGTGTCCCTTTGAGAATTGAAGAAACACTTAAAAAGAGTCACAATAACCCTAAAATAATTAAAGAGACAATTACAAAGAGTCATAATAACCCTATGAATATTGAAGAGACATTTATAAAGAGTCACAATAACCCTATAAGCATTGAAGAGACAAAAACCTAATAGCATTGGAGAGACACTTAACAAAGAGTCACAATAACCCTAGGAGAATTAAAGAGACACTTGACTATGTTGGGCTTGGATAACACTCATAGCTTCTTTTGACTTATCTAAGCCCACATCAACACCTTGTTTGGTCCAAATGTCTTGAACCATCCCAAGTTATGTTTTTTTAAGTCTTTTGGCGTGGGCTTGTAATCGGTCCACTTGAAATTTGTAAAGTATCGTCTTGGTCCATATGATGAAGTACATGACCATTAATTAATCTTTGTTAACTTCATAATTCGCATCATTCCCCTATCCTCAAAAGGATTCATCTTTGAATCATCACCTACATCAAAAGGTGAAAGATTAGCAACATCGAATGTGGCACTAATGTTATACTCACCTGGGAGATCTATTTTGTAGGCATTGTCATTGATCCTCTAAGAACTTGGAAAGGACCATCCCCCTGAGGCTGCAACTTGGACTTTCATTTAGCTGGAAATCACTCTTTTTGAATATGCACCCACACCTTGTTACTTGGTTTAAAAACATTTCGTCGTCTCCCTTTGTTTACCTTGGATGCATACTACTTATTCTTCTTTTCAATTTGTAGCTTGACACGCTCATGAAGCTTTTTAACTAGTTCAACTTTCTTTCCTCCATCCAAACTTGCCCTGACATCAATAGGTAAAGGTATTGAATCCAAAGGAGTCAATGGATTAAAGCCATAAACTATTTCAAATGGAGAATATGTTGTAAAAGAATACAAACTTCTGTTATAGGAAACTCAATGAAAGGTAAACATTCTTCCCAATTTTTCAAGTTCTTTTGAATGACTGTTCTAAGCAATTAAGTCAAGGTTCGATTGACAACCTCTATTTGTCCATCAGTCTGGGGATGATAAGCAGTAGAAAATAGTAACTTAGTTCTAAGTTTTTCCCACAATACTTTTCAAAAATAACTAAGAAATTTTACATCCCTATCTGAGACAATACTTTTGGGTACACCATGAAGACGCACAACTTCTCAAAAGAACAAATCAGCTATAAAAGTGGCATCATCTGTTTTATGGCATGAAATAAAATTTGTCATTTTAGAAAATCGGTCAACCACAACAAATATTGAATCATGACCTTTTCTAGACCTTGGTAAACCCAAAATGAAATCCATCAATAGGTTAACCCATGGCTTATGTGCTATAGGCAGGGAAGTATAAAGTCCATTCGATAATACCTTGGATTTAGCCTTTTTGCAAGTGATACAATGATCACTAACTCGTGCAACATCTCATTTCACCCCAAGCCAAAAAAAAATGTTCCTATGCAGCTGCTAAAGTCTTTGTGACACCAAAGTGCCCCATTAATCTACCCCCATGGGATTCTTTGACGAGATATTCTTGTATGGAGCTTGCTGGTATACACAACTTATTCTCTTTGAACAAATAACAATCAAATTTATAAAATTTTCTAAAAGCTCCCTTTTTACAAGCATGAAAATTTTCACTTAATTCACGATCTTTAGCATACAATTCCTTAAACATGCTCAAAGCCAAATAAACGTGCATTTAAAGAAGCAAGAAGAGCATAACTTCGAGATAAAGCATTTGCTAGTACATTATCCTTACCTTGTTTGTATTTAACAACGTACGAAAGTTTCAATAAATTCCAGCCATCTAGCATGCCTTTTGTTCAACTTACCTTGACCCTAAGATGCTTCAAAGATTCATGATCTGTGTGGATGACAAACTCTTTAGGCCAAAGATAATGTGTCATGTCTCCGACGCCCTCACAAGTGCATAAAGATCCTTGTCATAGGTTGGGTAATTCAATGTGGCCCCATTTAGCTTTTCACTAAAATATGCAATAGGTCGCCTTTCCTACATCAAAACAACACTATACCAATGCCTGAGGCATCATATTCAATCTTGAAAGTTTTATTGAAGTTAGGTAATGTTAACAAAGGTGCTGAACATAAATGTTCTTTAAGAACATTGAATGCATGATCTTGTTCCTTGCCTAAACAAAAGTTATTATATTTTTTAATAACTTTAGTTAGTAGCAAGTGTGCTAAAATCCTTTACAATGCTAATAAAAATTTGCTAACCGTGAAAAGTTCTTACCTCGATGACGCTTTTCAGTATTGGCCACTCCTTTATTACCTTTATCTTCTATTCAATGACCTCAATACCCTTTGCACTTATAACAAAACTGAGAAAAACAACTTTGTCCATGCAAAAAGCGCACTTTTTAAGATTAACATACAATGTTTCTTTTTTAAGAACATCAAGGACACATCTCAGATGACCCATATGTTTATTGAAATCTCTACTGTACATTAAAATGTCATCAAAATGTCATCTCCTTCCCTCATTCAAAATTGATAATATCCAAATGTCAAATCAATTTTGGTAAAGATAGTCGATCCATGTAACTCATCTAACATATCATCTAAGCGAGGAATATGTAATACCCCAAAATTATTTCGAATGCAATTTAATTAATATAGATTTATGTATATATTAGTGACATTTTATTAATTTGTGCATATATATATATATTATTTTGAATTAATTAAGATAGACTCATGGAATTAATTGATTAATTAAATTGTGTAAAAGTATATATGTAGGCATTATATAACCACATGCATATATACATGTATATTAATTAATCATATATGTATTAATACAGTAGAATTAATAATAATAGAAATATATATATATATAGGATTAACAGTAATATATATAGAATTAATTTATAGTAATTGATTTTATTGACTAGTTTATGTATTAATTAATTTAATTTATAGTAATATGTAATATTATATAATACATAATATTATAAAATATATATCGTAATGTATTGATACATGAATAAATAATAAATAATATATATATAATTTGTTTTTTTATAGGCCGTTGATCTTAAGAAAAAATGGCTTTCAAGCCATTGATTTGAACAGAAAATGATGCCAAAAAATCCTAAAACGAAAACCCTAGTCATCTAGCCACCCAAAGCAAGCAAAAATAAAAATTCTCCTTATTAAGAATGTAAAAAATGACGAATATGACCCTGTAAGACTTTATATAAACCCCCTACTCTACCCATTTCATTCATCCCAAAGTAAGAGTTAAAATTTCTCTTACTCTCTCTTTGTTCCCTTCTTGGCAACCTCAGTCCTTTTTCTTCTTTTTTTGAGCTATTCTAAATAGCTTGTGAAGTAGTAGCAACGAAGTGCTACAAAATTTAGGAAGCGGTCTCGAGGTGAAGTTATTTTCTTTCTTTTAATTTATTATTTTGATTTAAATAATGTTTGCTTGCCTTATTAGTTAAAATTTATTCTTATCCTTTTTATTTATGCTATTCAATTATTATACTGCTTATGACCAAGAGAGTATGCTCTGTAGTTACGTCTTGTACGATCTTCTACATCAAAAATCGAAAGTCAATATGAATGTTATACTGTTGGAGTTATTATTTATCATGCATTATTATGTTGTTTATGACCAAGAAAATATGTTTTGTAGTTGTGTCTTATACGATCTTTTACATCAGAAATCGAAAGTCAATGTTTATCTGAATATGAATGTTATTTAATTATTGTTGTAATATTTATTTATTATTGCTCCTATACACAAAAATAAGATTAAATAAGATTTTAACCACGTAACGGTACGGAGACAGACTTGCTATTTTCCATGTAGAATTAGAACTGGTTGTCAAGACTGACACTAGAATGGAATGGGTTTCAAGAATGATCCCACTAGAGATGGGTTTGAGTTCAGAATTGATCTCTCTCCCTAGATCTGCAACATAGAGGTTATCCCTGTTCGGTCTAAATTACGATTGGAATAATATATTATTTGAATTGATTTAATCCCTGAAAGTATTTGATATACTTGTGTTATTCGGTTGAAATAAAAAAATTAAATAGATGGAATGATTTACTAGGCTTTTTAGCTTATCCCCTCATTTTTCACATTTTAGAAAATTAATTTATTAGCCTACGTGGAAGGTTATTCATTAGGAATTCTTTTTATTTATTTCATTGTAGGGCATGTGGGCCCAAACTAAATTATTTATTTCGATTTTGAATTTATTTTCCACTGTAATAGATCTTGTACTCAAAAATTCAGAATAATTAAATAAAGGATTTTATTTAGGAATATGTGAAATATTTTATACATAGATTTATATGCACAGGAAATCTCTTAGAAAGAAAAAAAAAACGTAGCACGGGCTCGCCTCCCGAGTGGCCCAAGATTATGATCGAAGAAAATTATACTGTTAGATGACGTAGACGATGGGGCTTAGGAGGCGGGGTGTTACAGAATAGGATGGTGATACTTTACTGTGATATTATTCACAGCTCTGCAATCAACACACATCCGCCAAGATCCATCCTTCTTAGGAACAAGAAGTAGGGAACTGCACAAGGACTTAAACTCTCTCGAACATATCCTTTGCTCATGAGGTCTTCAACTTACCTTTGAAGTTCCTTTGTCTCCTCCAGGTTACTTCTATCGGCTGGATTTGGAATCGGAAATACTAGAATGAAATCATTTTGATGTTCTATACATCTTAAAGGAGGTAATCCTTTAAGAACTTCCTCTGGGAACACATCTTCAAATTCCTGCAATAAAGAGATAGCAATACTCGGAAGATAAGGATTAAGGTTGTTAGTTATCAAACAAACTTCTTTGTAAAAAAAGTACAAATAAAGGTTGTTTTGTTAAATAAGCACCCCACTTCACTCACTTTTGTATAAAAGTTCACTCTTTTCTTTTTTTTACTTCACTTTTTTTCTTTGCACTCTTTTTCATTTGTTTTTTCCTCTTTTTCTTTGGTTATTTTCTTCTCGTTCTCTTTTTTATTGCTCCCTCTTTCCTTTCCTTTTTTCTTTTCATTTTCATTTTCTTTTCTCTCTTTTTTTCGCTTTCAATTATTTTTTCACAGTTGGCTTGGCTCTCATTTTTCAACTTCAATTGGTCTTCAAAGACATGTTGAGGAGTTAAAGGTATAAGAGTAATTTTATGATTATCTTTTACTAATGAGTACCTATTCCTAAATTCATCATGTATCACCTTTCGATCAAATTGCCAATGCCTCCCTAAAAGAATATAACTAGCACGCATTGGAACTGCATCACATACTCATCATGATATTTTTCAATTAAAAAAGAAACAAAAACTTGGTTGTTGACTTGTACTTCCCCACAATCATTCAACCACTGCAACTTATAGGGTCTAGGGTGTTTAAGAAGAGGCAAGTTTAATTTATCCACTAGTGTCGTGTTCGCAACGTCTGTGAAACTTCCCCCATCTATAATCATACTACACACCTTATTGTTTATAAGGCAGTGAGTATGAAATATGTTCTCTTGTTGTTGCTCCAAGTCATCTACTATGATTTGAGAATTCAAGACACAGCTCGTTACAAGGGATTCACCTTCTATTGGATATTGGATGTCATCGTCACTTGCATCCTCAATGGAAGCAATGAATTTTTGTGCTCACTTTTTGTCCCCACTTCATCATCATTATGCAGGATCATTGCCCTTTTATTTGGACATTGTGAAGTGATATGCCTAGTTCTCAAACATTTAAAACATTTAATATCTCTATTTCTAGAGGGTTGGGAATTAAATTTACCTTTGTTTTTCAAAGATGCATCAATGGTGCTTTTGGGTGCCTCCTTTTAATTAGTTTTATCATCTTTCTACCAATTTGACCTTCTATAAGGATTAGAAGTCGACGTAGACTTTGATGCTTTCTTGTTTTTCAATCTCCTTTCTACCTTTATCTCTATGTGCATCATGTCTTCTATAGCTCAACATAATGGTGAAAATCCACAACATCAACTATCTCTGGGTTCAACCCTTTTAGAAATCGAGCCATTGTTGCTTTCCGATCTTCATCCACATTAGCCCTTATCATAACCACATCCATATCTTTATGGTATTCCTCTACACTCTTTAAACCTTGTGTAAGGCTTTGTAGTCTTTGACAAAGCTCCTTGTAATAATGTCTAGGAACAAATCTTTTCCTCATTAAAGCTTTCATGTCTCTCTTTTTATCTATGGGTGGTTCTTGATTTTTCCTTCTGTTTGTGACTTGTTGATCCCACCATATAATTGCATAATTTGTAAACTCAATTTCTGCTAATTTTACTTTTTTCGGTTTTGAGTAATTATGACAATAAAAAATTAACTCAATTTTTTTTCCCACCCGAATAAGCTTCTTGGTCAATTTTACCTTGGAAAGACAGAATTTTCATCTTAATGTTCTCAAAATCTACCCTGTCTCTACCTTTAGGGTGATTTTGTTGAAAATCTCTCCCATGCCTAACTCCTCTAGATTCATAATCATAATCATAATCATAATCATAATCCCAGTTCAACTTTAGATTCATAATCATCTTCATCCCCACTCATAACTCCATTGTCATCAACAACATCTTCCATGTGTACAAGATGATGCCTTGCACGCCCTGCTGGATTATGATCTCCTTGAGGTCGTCCTTGTAAATTTTGAATCTCTATAGCTGGCCTATCTATTCTATCTCTAAAATCACCCAACAACACATTTAAACATTCAAATTGTTGTTGCATGGCATGCATCATAGATGCAATACCTTATGCTTCTTCCTTGTGAGATGATGATTCATTTGTTTTTGACATTTTCTCTAAATAACCTGCAAGAAAAACATTAGTAAAAATAAACCTCTCACTCTCAAATATTTTCCCTCAAAAAAGATGATGTAATCTACACTAATTTTCACTTTTTCTTTCTTTTGGGAGAAATGATTACTTACACTCTTTCCTCTTTGTAGCTTTCCCCTGTAGCTCTTTAAAGAACTAATCAAACTCAAACAAGCTTTGACTCAAACTTGTAGAGTTTATGTCAACACTTAAGATATGAAAAAAGGAGTAAATGAATTTCAAGAAAAATGGTTCAAAAGATAGAACAACAATTAAATAAAAGATTGAATAATCAAGATGATAGCGGTTGATATGAACACAATCACTTTCATGGCAATAACTTCACTTGCATAATTAAATGCAATTAGCATAAAAAACACTTTTTTTAAGTTATGATTATCTTAACCCTTTTTTCTAGTAACAACTTTTTTTCAGATTTTTTTTTTTTTTGTATGCAAGAGTAATGAAAAGAAAAAAAAATTGAACAAGAAGGAAGAAAGAACAAAAAGGGTAAAAGAAGATGACAAATGAAAGAAAACTGATAAACAAAATGAAACAAGAGAAATATGACACGAAATCACAAAACAAAAAAGATATCATGTGATCTTAGAGCCAAAGCTCTGATACCAACTAATGTGGACCCACTAGGAATTAGATCCTAAGAACCCCCATTCAAGGAAGTATGCTCACCCCAAAAAAGTTAAAATCAGGTTTGCTGATCCATTTGAACTCTTGAATAACAAAGAAACAAAAATTCAAAGTGTTAAATGCCACAAGGTTGATCAATCCTTAATAAATTTAGAAAAGTTCAATGAACAACATAAGAGAAAGCCTCTCGCAAATCTGAAATTTTCAAATGAAATACTCAATTTACTGATTTTGATGATCTCCTCAAACAGCAGCAAGCCAATTTATACAAATCTTAAGTGTCCCTTTGAGAATTGAAAAGACACTTAAAAAGAGTCACAATAGCCCTATAAGAATTGGAGAGACACTTACAAAGAGTTACAATAACTTTATGAGCATTGAAGAGACAACAAGCCTTTGAGCATTGAAAAGACACTTAACAAAGAGTCACAATAACCCTAGGAGAATTGAAGAGACACTTGACTATCTTGCGCTTGGATAACACTTATAGCTCCTTTTGATTTATTCAAGCCCACATTAAAACCTTGTTTGGCAATGTCTTGAACCAGCCCAAATAATGTTTCTTTAAGTCTTTTGGCACGGGCCCTTGTAATCGTTCCATTTAGAATATACAAAGTATCGTCTTGGTCCATATGATGAATTACATTACCATTAATTGATTTGCTTGTGTCATCTTTTTCAACTTTATAATCTGCATAGTGACTGCCTTTGAAGACACTCTATTAAGAATATATGCAACAGTTCTTAAAGCTTTACCCCACAAAAATTCAGGTAAGTCTGAATAACTCAACATAGATCTAACCATATCCATAAGAGCATAGTTTCTTCTTTTAGCAACCCCATTTTTCTCAGGTGTAATTGGCATATTATACTAGGCTACTATACCACGCTCCTGTAAATACTTAGCAAATGGCCCTAGATTTCGGCCTGTTTAATTGTATCTACCATAGTAATCACCACCAAAATCAGATTGAACAACCTTAATTTTCTTATCAAGTTGTCATTCAACTTTTGTTTTATATAATTTAAATGCATCCAGAGCCTATGCTTTCTCACCAATCAAATACACATAACCATAACGAAAATAATCATTAATAAATGTTATGTACTATTTGTTATTAGTAATGGTAGCAATATGACATGGGCCACAAATATTAGTATGTATAAGAGCTAAAAGCTCATTACTCATGATAGCACCATTACTTATGGACTTTATCATTTTACCTTTAGCATAATTAGCGCAGAAACCAAAGTCTGAAAAATCTAGTGTGTTCAAGATTCTTTTTGTGACCAACCTTTCTAGTCTTGTCATAGATATATGACCTAGACGCTTATGCCACAACATGGAAGAATGAACATTAATAGCATTATATTTGGTACTCACATTAAATGATAAAAGAGATTGAGAAAATGAAGTATCAAGGTTCAATATGTAATGATTATTTACTAAAGATCTCGAACCAATACATTTAAAGTCATACGTTATAGAAAGAATACTATTCCAAAAGCTAAATTCAAAGTTTTGTTTATCAAGTCTTGACACAGAAATTAGATTTCTAGACATAGATGGAACAAAAAGTACATAATCCAAAAGAAGAGAAAAACTACTATTTAATACTAGGCATACCGTGCCAACAACTTGAATTGGAGCTTCAACCCCATTACCCATTGCTATTGTTCTTTGGTTGGGATTAACCTTCTGGCTCTTTGCGAACATCTCCATAGAATTAGAAATATGAATAGTGGCTCCTGAATCAATCCATCAAGCATTTGGTGGGACATTAGCTAAATTAAACTCTAAACACACTAGATAATGGGTGTTACCTTTCTTTGCTAGGCAAGCTTGATAATAAAAGCAATCTTTCTTTAGGTGGCCTCATTTCTTACATAAAAAGCATTGTACTCTCTTCTTATCGCTTGGTTTATGCACTCGATTAAGTCTAGCTTCAGTGTTGGTCTTATTAACATATCCAGATTTCTTAAATTTTGTATGCTTATTTGAGGTAATGGTTGATTTTTGTCCCACTTGATGTGCTTCTTCGAGCTTATTCTTTTTGAGTCATTCTTCCTCTTGAGCACAGTAACTAATTGTTAGTTGCATAGCAGATTAATTATATTATATGTATTTTATGTATAATGTGTATTAATATAATAGAAAATGTAGTGTATTTACTTATATTTAGTATAATATGCATTTAGA
>JAJIYU010005607.1:0-22203 GCA_030144865.1 Tinospora cordifolia
TATGTATATATATTAATTTGTGCCTATATATGTGACATTTTATTAATTGGTGCATTTATATATATATATATATATATATATATATATATATATATATATATTTGACATATTATCTTGAATTGATTAATGAAGAAATATGCAATTAATTGATTAGTTAATAAATAGGCGTAGAAGTATATATGTATATGCATTAATTAATACTAGGCATGTAGTAATGGGTAAATATACTTAGTATGTGTATGTACATAATTTTCTTCATCATTATAATAGTTTTCACTATTAAAAATTTGGTACAACGAAATAATAGTTTTGATGTTATAATATTTTTGAAATTTAAATATAGATAAGTATGTATGAAATTATATATGTAAACTTATTTAAATTATTAGGTACAAAAACATGCCCTTAAAATAGAACTTTTAAAACTTAGAAATAATCTAATATCCATGGCCTTTATGATTCAAGTCAATTTCCTGAAAAATAAAAGGAAAGAGTGAACACATAACTCAGTAGATCATTCATTAAACAACTAAGTTACTATTTCAAATCAATAGTACATTCAAATTCAAACACTTTCATGTGTTAAGTGATTCAAGCAACTTTTTGTTGTAGTTGACGTTAAGATTAAAAGGGGTTCTACTCCCTTGATGTTCTTAATTTAGATACCTCTCTTTAGGGTGGAAAGAAATTTCTTTGTCACTTTCCATTGGATGCCACATACCAAATATCCTTTAGTTGCGCCCCGCAACTACACACTCTAGGCATGTGTTAAGAACACCCATAGCACCCATACGGGTCACTATGACAGTACGTGGTTCTTATCTTCAATTTCTTATATTTAGGAATCACATAGTCATAAAAGAAATTCAAAATGTAAATATCAAAATCTTAAACAACCAAAAAAGCATGAAAACATTACATCCCATGCTTGAAACATTGAATTAAATCCTAAATATGGATTCTAAGCATGGCATGCTCTCATGAGTGATTAAAACATAAAAACATGCTAAAATTAAAATATGATTAAACATGCTGAAAGTAAAATAAGACATCATGAAAATTAGATTTGAAACAAGCATTAACATGCTAGAAATTTGAAAAAAGCAAAGTAGAAGTTCAAGAAATCCCCTCCACCTTAATTCGAGTTTCTTTGTAGAATCCGGCAAAGGTTCCCCTTATCCCCCACTTTTAGAACTTCTAATCACCAATAAAAATCCTTCAAAAACTCTCTAAAACACTAAAATAAGAACTTCTCACACAAGATAGAAAAGAGAGTGAGAAGAGGTGCCAAGAAGAAGACAAGAACAAGCAAAGAGGGAAGTGTCAACTCTTTGCTTTAGGATGAGATGAATGTGAGCAAGAGGGGGTATTTATAGGTGTTCATGAGCACAAGGGGGGCATCTAGGGCTACTAGGGCAGTTCACCACGTTTGGGCACGTTTGGGCATGTTTTCAAACTCATAAGGGAATGGTTTTGGTGAGAAAGGCAAGTGTGCTCATGGTTGGCAAGTGGGACCACTAAGGTTTCCAATTCAAGTGTAAGCAAAATCCTTGAACCTTATTTGTTTCTTTTATGTGTGCGAACACAATTAAAGGATTAAAATACATTCTAATCTTTCTTGGACGTCTTCTATTAGTAGGAAAACATTTTAATGTGTTGTGATTCATAAAATCAAATAAGTTTCTAATATGAGCACATAAAAACAAAGCTTTGGAATGTTTCTTATTTCCCTTGGATTCTCTCCCTTTTTGGCTCCACATGTGAGTATGAGGCAAGTTTCTATTTTCTAATTTTTTTTTCTAGGTGAAAGAATCTTTCTATATCTCTTCAAATCAGCCACCCTCATTAAACTTCTACCTTGGGTTTGTCACATGTGTGCCCACACACACACTTATGAGACATTTTATATGTAACCTTAGTATACATGATCATTTATCTTGGCACATAGAATCATTCTTTATGGTTTCTATAGGTGTGGGCATGTTTGATCATTTACATGGCACATGGGATTATTCTTCATAGTTTCAAATAATGGACATGTCCCATGGAGCTTATGGTAGGGTAGGGTGCACATGATCATGGTATTCCACCCATGTGACCTACACATGTTAGGGGTGGCCATGACTTCATGGGTTCACAAAAATCAAGTAAAAATTAATATATCCTTATTGACATAGAATTATGATTTATAACCTATAGTTTTGGAATCACATGAACCTAATGCACATTTTAAGGAATGGTTTGGCCCAAGGTGATTTTTCCTCAAAAACTTTTCTTATTTAAGACCCACTGAGGTCATTAGGCAAATGAAAATTCAAATCTTGGCCAATTGTTCTGATTTTTGGATATGTCATTCATTTTCTTAGTTCATGCCATTTCATTTCGTTTTGAGTCATTTTGATCCGCTGAAATACCCTAAATGACAATTCTTTCTAATTTGGACCTCTTGAAGGGTGTTTGGCAAATGAAAACCTTAAGCTCAACCAATTGTTCTAATTTTTTGATATATTGTCTCATTAGTTGGTTCATGTCACCTTACTTCATTTCAAGTTGTTTTGGATCCGTAATGGGCACTAAATGAGAGTTTTGGAACCTACAAAATTTAGCCCTAAAATGCATCCGGTTTCATTTTGCACCCAATTTCTCTAAATTGATCTTAAATTTCATTTAATCAAATACAAAGTTTTCAGGTTGTTACATGAAAGACCACCATTACCATCTTCACCAACCCTACAAGGCCTAATCTTCTCCCGAATACCTATAATTTGGGTAAGGTTGGAAAGTGCCCACTCTATTAGTGAATTGCATTCTTAGCTAACTGTGGGAGTCAAGTGAGGAGGAACCTTTGGATAGTTGAGAAAGCCACGCTCAAGGCTTGTTGTAAGTATTTCTAATCTTGTCTCATTTCTATTTTCAAACATGAAAGGAATTACACACGTTGCGTTTAAGAAAACCATGACAATTAGAGCATGGTATGCCACCACTTTGGGAGAAGCCTTGTGTTGAATATAGACCACACCATGTCTAAGACTCCTTGATCTAAACCTCAATTTGTTCAATTTATATCCTTAAAATTGTTGATTAATTTTCTTCAAATCATTTTCTCGTAGTAGAATGAGCTGATTACTATTTGAAAACATTATTTTTTTAAAAAGCCTTTTACCAAGTATAAGTTGAAAACACAAGAGATATTGTCAGGCAAACAACCTAAGGAGGGATGCTACTATTTTATTTCTGTTTCATCTCTTTCAAACATAATTACACGACAAGAAATATTAGAATACAGAAGGAAATCATATGTTGCATAAGCAAATGCATTGATTCATTTTTCCAAAATTTTCAAGCTTGAATAAACATGGGCCCCATCGATGTTAAAGTTAGCCCTTTCAACTAAGGTGTATACCATACGTATGTATGGTCAGACTTTCAAAATGATACAAGTCTAAAATACACTAAGAAAATAAACTACACATGCAAAAAAGTAGAGAAGATGACAAGAAGGCTCCCATAAAAGGTTTTGCGATGAACTCTACGAGCACAATGAGTCTATCTCCTCATTGTGCAGAGATTATGTACACACTTCAATGCATTAGGCATTTCAAATAATGTTTTGTATTCAGGTCAACCATTGGGTAGGGTAGGCAAGCCTTATGGTATTTCACTTGTCACTATAACGATTGGACAAATATGGTGCCCATGGTATTGTGCATGTGACTCATGGTACCTAAAGGTCCGCCATGTTTTTCAAAAGCTCATCACCCCCCGATCAAGGTCAAATAGGATACATTTTAAAACACAGAAATCCTTGTTTAAGATCAAACCAAAAAGGCTTTTAATTAAGGAAAATCACAAATGGATTGCCACCAACACCCTAAGTATGATCATCCCAGAAAGTTGGTTATTATCTCAATCATAATTATTATATGTGATCAACATTGATAAGTCAAACATTATTTTGATTATTGCATGTATAAATAATATCATTTCTCATTATAATTAAACAAGTAAAACATCTAATTCCATGGTAACATTATCGATATGTTCATCATGTGGAATTGTACATAGTTAATGCATCATCAAAACATGAAACTTAATACTATAATGGTCACAATCATGTTATGCATTATTCACCTCGTACCATAAGCATAAAAGCAACATCATAAAATAATTATCAAGATAATGCACAACATAAAGACGTGCTCGTGCAACCAAACACTCTAGTAATCTTCCTAAGTTCATTTTTCATAACCCATGAATGCATTTACAAGATTAGTGGGGAAATAATAAATAAGAAACTATTACTTACTTGTTGCGATCCATAAACTTAGTGGGTGCGTGGTGGCATCAATCCTTTAATCATGCACCCTTTGTCACACCTACATGTACTCAAACATCAATATTCAATGTGTGATCTTCATATCAATTCATTGCCCTAAATTAGTGCATTTGTTCATGCCATCAAGTATTTTAGACTTCTAGAATCCACTATTGGATCCCAAGGTTTGAACAAATTAGATGTGTGATCTTAGAACAATTCACAAATTTGTTCTGGTGTTTAGCTGGCACAACATGTCACACTATTCAAATAACATTGGGCCCTTTTTGGAGTTCAATGTGTTGCTTTGTGCGCATAACATAGAGCAATGCATTGATTCTCCTTTTGATTTGGGGCCTTATCGTTGTCAGTTTTGTGAGTTCCATGATTCCTTTTGTTCATCTCTAATGCTCAACAAGACCATGGTGATTTAGTACCTTAGTTTATATAAGTTCAAGATCAAATGATAAGTTTCCTCTACTGGTTGAAGATTCAATAGTAACAGTGTGTGAGTGGTGTAATCCCCTATTTTTGGGCACTTGGTTCTCGCAACTCAAGTCATTATTTCACACTATTCTCATGGAATTTTGAAAGATGGTATATTAGGTACTTTCTAATGGTATAGAGGTCATGCTTTAACATGCCCATTATTAGTTTAAAAACGAGCCCAAAATGTGTTGGTTGCTATGTCTCAAATACTCATATTTGAGTGTGTAACCACTAAATTTTTTGAGCTCGGTTTGATGTCAATTAGTCACAGACTTACATTGTTCTTATGGCATTTTTTTCATGGTAGAGGCCATCATTGAACGATATCTATGGAGAGGTGTGGTTGGGTCTAAGTTTACCATGTACATCCCCTAAAGTTTGTGGCTAACAACGTTTTTGTCATGGGTATAATGTGTAAGAAATGGTTCAATTCCAACATATATGAGAATATGAATGAAGTAAGGTTGAAAAGTACTTACAATGGGGCATGTTTGCTCGCTTTAAGCTCTTCAAGGCTCACTAAAACTTCTCTAACATTGCTCAAGTGCTTTCCCAATTTCTACACATTCAAAGAATGGATAATGTAATTCTCTTGTTCTCTTTTCTTAGTTAATGTGTTGGTAATCAATAGGACAGTTGTCGTAGGCTAAAGGTACTGGGGGACTGGGGGGTTGTTTTAACCAAGAGAAAAGGCTTCTTTTTGGTTATTGGGTCATGCACAAACATAGGGAAAAGAATTACTGCCTAAGCTATTGCAACTTTTGAATTTCACCAATTTAGAAAGTGTCTAATGGTCCAATTTTACAATTTTCGAACTTCTTCAATGTACCTTTGGATTGGCAAAAATCTTGATGCAAAGTTGCCAACCCAAAATAACATGTTTTGGGCAGCCAATTTTAATATGGTTCACTTCTGTATTTAGTATCATTATTATATATATTGATTCCCCTCAATGTCTTGAGTTTTTTGACATAAAGCTTGTTGACAAATTTGATCATTTTGATCGTTGAATAATTTTTTTAACAATCTTGATTTATGTGTCACCATGATTTAATTGATCAATTCTTGATCATCGTTAACCTTGTTGACAACAATTAATTAGCATTAAAATCATGTTTAATTAAGGCTAAGAATTTTAAGATATTATAATATGGTCCCCCTTCCACTTGGAAAGGAATTTCATCATCAAAATATGTGAGTTGATTTACTTGGATCCCATGTTGCATTCTAACTAGTTCTGCCTCAGTACTAGCACTGTGTATTTAGTGCACACCTTGTTGTTGAGCTCCTAAATTGCCTCATCCACTACATGATTCCTTAACAAAACCTTCACTAGTAATATGTGCTTGTTTCTCAAACTATGAGTCTTTCAGTTAAGAATCCTCATTGCTTCTCCTCTTAAGTGGCATCATTCTATAATAAAATATCTTCACTATAAATGATCTGTGAAGGATTTAGATGGAGCTTCCATAACATAGAAATATAGAACGCGTCATGAATGCCTAACAGGCTAAGTGAAGCTCCAGTTTGTATGCATTCTCTTTGACCCTTTGAATGATCTCAAAGGGTTTTATGAATTATGGAGATAGCTTGCCCTTCACACCAAATCTTTTAATACCTTTCTTCAAGCAAACTTTAAGGAATACCTTGTCACCTACCTAATACTCTAAGAATCAATGTCTTTGATTAGCATAACTCTTCTTCTTATCTTGCGTTATCTTCAATCGCTTCTAGATGAGTTGGACATTGACATTAGTTTCGTTTATCATGTTGGGTTCTACAAAAACCTACTCTTCAAGGTATGTCCTACACATCGGTGACCTACATCTTCACCCATAAAATGCTTCATATGGGACAATTTGAATGTTGACTTGATATAATTATTGTAGGTGAACTCAGCCACATGCAAGTATTTATTCCAGTTGCCTTTAAAGTTTAAGGTACAAGTCCTAAGCATACTTTCTTAGATTGCCCGTCCATTTGTGGATGGAATGTTGTCTTCATAGCAAGCTTGGTGCCTAACTCTTTTTGTAAGCTCTGCCAAAACTATGATGTGAATTGTGTGTTATGGTCTAATACATTAGTTTGTGGTTAACTATAAAACCTCACCATTTATTTAACGTACAACTCTACTAATTAGCTAAATAAATTTGTGGATTTAATCAGCAAAAAGTGTCTTGTCTTGGTTAGTTGGTCCATTATTACCCATATGATGTCCTCTCCCTTTTGATACTATGGTAATCTCATCATAAAATTCATGACAATGTTGTCTCATTTCCACTTAAGAATCAAAAGAGGTTATTAACCTTGAAGATCATTATTGCTTAGCCTTGACTTGCTAATAAGTTAGGCATTTGAGCACATACTCAGTGACATCTTTCTTCATGCCCTTCCACTAGTAGGACTTCTTAAGATTCTAATACATCTTGTGTCCTCTTAGGTGGTAGGGATATCTTGAATGATATGCCTTGTCGAGTATGGTCTGCTTGATCGAGTTCAACCTAGGTACACATATTTAGTCTTTGAGTCTTGGTAGCCTTACCTCATCAATCTTAAAGTGTGTGCGCTAACCCTGCTGTATCCTTTCTCTTATCCCCTTAATCCATCTACTTTTCACTTAAGCCTCCACTGGTTACTGTGGTAGATTAGACTTGCATGCGAGGGTGGACAAGAATGCTTGCTTGCCAGTGGCCCATATTCTAAAGTCATGCTCCTCTATGATGTGATTCATTTGATATCTATCTTTGTCCTTGAGTAAGCCTTTTGACTCAATTTAACGATGACTACAGAGTCGATTCCACTCCATTTACTTTCTTTATACCTAAAAGTTGTAGATTTTAAAGAACTTCATCCACTTTTTTTTTTTGCCTAAGATTCAAATATTTTGGGGAATAAATGTACTTGAGGTATTGTGGTTAGTTTACAACTTAAATATCTCCCCTATAGGTAGTGCCACCATATCTTCAAATTGAAGACTATAGCTTTGAGCTTAAGGTAATAGTTAGGGTAGTTTTTTTTCATGAGGTTTCAGCTATTTGGAAGCAC
This sequence comes from Tinospora cordifolia, assembly GCA_030144865.1. Classification (NCBI taxonomy): domain Eukaryota; kingdom Viridiplantae; phylum Streptophyta; class Magnoliopsida; order Ranunculales; family Menispermaceae; genus Tinospora; species Tinospora cordifolia. The sequence goes on from JAJIYU010005607.1 coordinate 7,850, forward strand.
TAGTTGCTACCTTCTCCCCTTACATTATTATGAAACTTAATCCATTCCTTGAGGCATCATTGTATTAAACAATCCTCATCCACATATAGAAGTAGTCAAAATAGGTGTAGATATCAACCTCTTCTTAAGCTCTTAAAGAGAATATTCACATCGATCATCCCATTTGAATTCAACACCCTTTTGAGTCGGTCTTTTCATCGACTTTGCTAACTTTTAGAAACCCTAAATAAATCTCTAGTAGTACCTTTTGAGTTCAAGGAAACTTGGGATCTCTTTGACTATTTAGGGTCGATTCCACAAGTGATGGCTTCAATCTTAGTTGGACCAATGATTATTCCTTGTATTGAGATCATGTGGCTAAAGAACTTCACCATACTCATCTAAAACTTATAGTTATTGTACTTGGTGTATAGCTCGTATCCCTTTAATGTCTCTATTATTGTGGTTAAATGTGTCCCATGTTCCTCCAAGGTTCTTGAGTAGAAAAAAATATCATTATCAAATACGAATACGAATCTATCAAGGTAGGGTTGGAACATGAATCCATAAAAACTGCAAGGGCATTTTGGAGTTCAAACGGCATGACAATGAACTCAAAGTGACCATATGTCATATAGAAGGAAATTTTAGATATGTCAACCTCCTTTATTACCAGCTAATGGTAATTGGATCTCATATCAATCTTAGGATAGTATGTGGTCCTTTTCAATTGGTCAAATAGATCATCAATCTTGGGTAGTGGACACTTGTTCCTAATGGTAGCCTGATTCAACTTGCTATAATTAACACAAAGACATATGGAATCATCCTTCTCCTTAACAATTAATATTATGGCTCCCTATAATTACTCACTTGGCCTAATAAAATCTTTCTCAATTAACTCATCCAATTAAGCCTTCAACTCAACTAACCCAGTTAGGGCCATCCTATATGGTGGAATGGTGATCAGACTAATCCCCAATAATAGTTTAACTTGAACTTAACTTTTATAAGAGGTGGTAAACTTGACAACTTGTCTAGGAACACATCTTAGAAGTTTATCATAACCAGATAATGCTTATTGGGTTGAAGGTGACAAAATTGTTCTCCTGTAGCAAATCACCAAAATCATATTCTCGTGTAAACTACCCAACAATGTTGACACTATACTTTTTTGAATGTGATGTAGGTCTCCTTAAATCCATAATAATTCTCCTTTGGGAGTTGTGCTATAGTTCTGCACCTTGAGTAGTTAAGCTAGGCGTAATAGTGTGTGAGCTAATCCATGCCTAAGATGATATCATATTTATAGAATGGCACCACACAAAGCTTGGCTATCAAGGTTTCTCCATTCAATCTCAAGCACAAGTATAAGTACGTGTGAATAATAACAGAAATGTACATTTGATTACTAGCCGCCTCTACATTTTCTACTATGTACACCTAAGTGTGGGCTTGCTCTCTAGGCTACCATTGAGGCTAGGCTTGCTAATGCAATTGTCATGATGTTGTTAAGGTTATGGTCGACATTATTGATATTGTTGGGGTCTAATTGGACAACTTAGGCTATGATGGTTGCATTGAAATCATGCCCTTGATTTCCTATCATGGTTTCTCTTATTGAATCCTACTAGGGCTAAGAACTCACCCCCATCCCTAATATTGTTGTTGCCTTTGTGGTTGGGAATGTTGGGGTCTCTACCCCTTTGTTTGCCTCTATTGCTGTTGAGGTTATCCTTGTCTTACTGGCTTATTATATGAAAGATTTATTGCTAGTGTCCTGTTGTTGTTTCTGAGGCCTCTTCCTCCTATTCTTGATGTGGGCCTCAACCTCTAACTTTTTCTCTTTCAATTTGGCTTTATCCATGACCTACTAGTACACTATAACCTCTAAAGAAACTATGAATGTGCAAATCTCTATAAGCAAGCCCCCAATGAAATTTGTGACCTTCCTTTTTGTGGCCACATGGTCTAAGGTAAAAGGGAGAGAGCTTATTGAACTTCACTTTATACTTGGCCACCATCATATCGCTTTAGATGAGCTTGAGAAATCATTATTTATTTGTCTTTGGATTGGTCGTAAGTAGTACTTTTTATCGAACAACTCTTCAAACTTAGCCTACTCCATGTACTTGGTGTCAATGGTGAGATCTCACTGCGTACATTCCCATTAATATTCATTAGTATTAACAAGAAGATGTGAGGCCATGACCACCCTTTAAGTCCTTATAACCCTCAATATGTTTAAGTCCTTCTAAATCTCTTGAAACCATTTTCAACCTTTAAATGTATGTTCTGGGATTCTATCTCATTCTCAAACTTGAATGGTCTTGACCTCTAAAACATTGTCATTTACGACTCAAACTCTTTGTTTATGATGGTTAGAAAAGGTGTAGCAAAAATTGCTAGGGTGCATCGTTGTTTGAGCTATTGTTTAGGCCATCATATAGGCCATCAACTGCCAAATGATCTTGACCATCATCTTGGGTGTAATCTTGTTGGACATAGTAAAACTGGCAGAGGTGGAGTCTGTGTTAGTTGTGGATTCGACTACTCCACACACTTTCTTAGTATAGTTGTCATATGTTGGGTAGTCATCATCAGTTATGTCATCTGTTAAGCATCATATTTATATGTTGGGTAGTCATCATATTTGAGCTGAATGGGGATTTATGTCTAAGCTATTCATGATTTTCTAGATTTATTATAGGTATGTGCATGTGAAATAACCACACATGCAAACAAGTGTACAACGTTTGTGGCCCATCAATCTACATTATGTACAAGATATTTTCGAGTCCAACACATATATACATATTTTGCATGCATAATATCAACAAGAAGTTGATCAATCAACACATATCACACTAGCATAATGGAAACCTAAGCTTCAACTCTTTCCTTGGGGTTTCAAAGTTCCATACTGATGTCACCTATTGGTTGGAGCATCCATAGAGGAGTGCCACGATGCCCAAACATCAGGAAGTTTCATACTGACTGAAGGCATGGTCACAAATGTTTCAAAAGTTGTTGGTTATTCACCATCTAAGGTCTATCATTTACCAAGACTAAGCTTCACTTACATTCCCAAATTCTTACAATTCTCATACCTAGTAGAGACTGCAAATGTAGGCTCTTATCAATCTTATATTCCAACCAAACAATGCTTATTCAAGTTCAAATCTAGCCAATGCCCTAATAGTTTATTTTGTAACCCACTGGCTCATATTCTCATTATCTTCCTCTTCAAGGTATATTACTACATAAAGAGGTGCAAAGTCTACCCCAATGGATCGAGAGCCCAATGTTGTGAAACCATCGCTGTAACAACCCCCTTTTCTAAACCTAACTTGGTTTAATTTATTTCCTTAAAATCGTTGATTAATTTTCTTAAAATCATTTTCTTTTAGCAAAATCAAATATAAGATTGATTCTCTTTAAAAGCATTATTTTTTGAAAAACCTTTATACCAAGTTTAAGTGAAAAACAAAAGAGATATTGTCAAGCAACAAGCTAAGGGAGGATGCTACTGTTGTCATTTTCATTTCATTTCTTTCAAACATAATTACATGACAAGAAATATTAGAATATCAAAGGCAATCATATGTTGCACGAGAAAATTCTTGGATTCATTTCTCCAAATTCACCATGCTCGAATAACCATGGGTCGCATCAATATTAGAGTTAGCCCTTTCATCTAAGGGTGTACATCACACATTTGTTCGTTTAAACTTCCAAAATGATAGAAGTCTAAAATATATATCGAAACTGAAGTAAACATGCTAAAATATAGAGAAGCTAACTGGAAGGCTCTTGCACCCATGTCAAGGTGTATCTGCATCTAAAAAGTGAGGGCATGAGCTTTTCAAGCCAAGTGGGTCTATCTCTTAATTAACCAAGCATATGCACACAATGACCATGTACACATCTTTAAAACACATTAGTCCTTGGACTGAGATCAAATAGGGGAGGTTTTTAACCAAAAAAAAATCATCAATGGACTACCAATGACACACTAAGGTCAACCTTCCCAAAAAGTAGATTATTATCTTAATCATATCTATTATGTGTGGTAAATGACGATAAGTCAAACATTATATTGAATGTCACATGTATAAATAATATTATTTCTCATTAAATTTACACAAGTAAAGTATTTGATTCCATGGTAACATTATAAGTATGTAAACACCCTACACCTATGGTAAACATTTAAAACAAGAAAAGATCGGAGAAATAATGTTATACCTCGCGCTATTTGCTTTCTCGTTTTCGTTTACCTTCAACACGAGGCCCCAATCTTCAATCACTTCTTTTTTTATTCCATACACAACGTCCATACTCAAAACACACCAAATAATAGTGATTGAACACTCATTGAAGAGGAGAAACATGGTTCACTTGGTTTGTCCTTGTGCAAGATGTGAAAACCCTCAATTCTTCATTGCATGGTGTAGTTCTTCTTCCCCATTTTGTGAGAAGCAGCTGAGAATGATTTGAGTGAGCTAAAGTTGTTGAAGAACTCAGACGAAACCAAGAGAAATTGAAGTGAACCGATCTCTAGAAAAAATCACAAGCTCTGAGAGACAAATGGAGGATTTTAGGGCTTTCCACACAGTAATTTCATTATATAGTCCTGAATTGTCGCGGTTATCGACCACGATAATCACATGTCATTACTGCAGTAATCATGTAAATGCACCATTTTTGCACTTTTTTGTGATTTTTGATTTCGTAACATTTTTAATAATCATTCAAAATTTACTTATACATATTTCATGCAATTATAGATTTAAAATACTATTTCTTATTTATTTATTTACTTATTTGATATTTAAATCATCGTAAAATACGTGGCGATCTTATTTAATTTCAGGATATTATAATCTACCCCCCTTAAAATAATTTTTTCCTTGAAATTTAAAATGAATGTTACCTGTCTAATGCTATCCAATCAGGTGCTCTTGGTGAAGAGATCTGGGTACTTTATCAGCATCTTGCTTTTCAACTCACAGGTTACCTCTTCTAGGCTATTATGTCTCCATAAGACCTTAACTAGAGGAATGTCCTTGGTCTTGAGGCTCTGCACGTTATGGTCCAATATTCTAACCATTGGTTCCTCATATGTTGCATTATCATGAAGTACGATCTCCTCCCAATGTATAACCTGTGAGGTGTCTGTCTCATACTTCCGTAGCATTGACACATGGAATACATTATGGATTGAGGACATTCTGTTTGGCAAATCCAATTCACAGGCACAGTTGCTGATTTGCTGAGCATCTCAAACGAGCCTATGAACCTCAATGCTAGCTTTCCCTTAAATCCAAACTGTTTGATCCCTTTTTGTGGGCTGATCTTCAGAAAAAAATTTTCACCTAGCTAGAATTTTGAGGGTTTCCTTCTTTTATTAGCCTAACTCTTCTGCCTACTCTAAGTTGTAGCTAGCCTCTTCTGAATCTGCCTAACTTGTGTGTTTATTTGCTCAACCATTTTTGGTCTTGTGAGCACTTGATCTTTAAAGTCTGCCCAACATGACATTGACTTGCAGGTTCTGCCATAGAGTGCTTCATATGAAGTTATCTGGATGCTTGCCTAATAATTGTTGTTATAGGCGAACTTTGCCAAATGCAGATACTTGCTCCAATTGCCCTTAAAATCAAGTTCGCACGTTCTTAGCATATCTTCCAATATCTGAATGACCTTCTCAGTTGCCCATCTGTTTGAGGTTGAAATGCTATGTTCATAGTGAGTATGCTCCCAAGCTCTTTCTGTAAGCTCTACCAGAATTGAGATGTGAATCTAGGATCTATAATACCTCATAATTTTGTCAACAAAGAATTATTAATGAAATAAAATTGAGAAAAAAATTCTAAAAATATTGGAGGCAAATGAAACCTTAGTATCAAGATGATCTAACTAATGATATAAGGTTAGTAGAATTATTAAATATTAATTAATTAATTTATAATTATACAATTATGGAATTAATTATCCAATATAAAGTAAGTAGAGTGAATTATATAATTATTTGTACCCTATGAAAATAAAAATATGAGATAAATACATAGAAATGAAGAAATGAAAAATAATATAAAGAAACGTAAATTATTAATTTTAGGCAATATTTTAAAAATAAAAAAAATAAAAAAATACAATATTAAAGAAATAGAAAGGGAAAAAACATTAGCAAGTCAATAAAATGGAAGGACATGTGCAAAAATCCATGTTTACATCAATTAGAAAGTATATAATTAGCAATTTTCGGATAATAACAACCTTAAAAAGCAATTTTGGTAATTAGAAACTGCATCCAACGACCCAAAACTGATCTGTCCGATCCAATGAATGAAATCAAAGCCAAACCAGCGTTCAGGAGCACCGGATCATCAAAATCCAATGGCCCAGAATTAATCCGCCTGATCTAACGGTCGAGATCATTTTCGTTGATCGTGAACAGGGATCCAAACACTGCAATCGATGACAATCCCACGGCCAGGATTCGTGCTCACTGTAGGATGATCATTTGGTGCTACGCTTGAGGTTCATCCGACGGTGAAGATCAAAGTCGCATTGTTGAATCGCGAACGGTGCTGCGCTTGAGGACGATTTGATGGTCTGGATTTGAAACATTTTCGATCGATCACGATTCAGTGCTGCGCTCGAGGTTAATCAATGGTCCATGCTAATTTCGTTGATCGTGAATGGTCGTGCTACAATTGAGGTTCATTCAACGGTCGAGATTTAAGGCGCCCTGATAATGTGTTGCGATTAACAAAATCCAACGATCCGAAGCCGATACGATTTCAGGACGATCATGAACCATTGATGTGATCGAGGATCACTAATGGTCCATATTAACGTTTTGATTAAACCGAGAAAAATAACTTAAAAATTTGAATAAAAATCCAAACAAATTCCAAAAAAAAATTAGAAAAAAATGTTTCTAAATTCCAAAAAACTTATTCAAATACACTTGCTATTTTTCAATGCTTGGGGGGGCACGAAATTTTGAATAATTGGCAAGTTTCCTACAAGGAGAACACCAAAAACTTACCAATCTATGCCATCTTAAACTCTATATAAAGGACCCCTAGTGGTCTCATTGTTTTCATCCCAAATCAAGAGCATACTAGTCCCTCTTGACTCTCTCTAGCCTTCTTCTTAGCAATCCCCTCAACTCTTGAGTGATCTTGAACTGTTCTTGAGTGTTCTTGAGAGTTCTTGAGTGTTTGGAAGCCTTGAAATAACGAAACTCTGCTAGATTTTAGAGGTGTGTAGAAGAGATTTATTTAAGGTGGAAGTGATTTTTCTAACACACCTTTTTCTTATTCGAATTGCTAGCATGTTCATTGTTTGTTTGGTTTTTGAAATTAAAATAATTTCAATTCTAGCATTCTAAAACATATTTCAGTTTCATATTCGATTCTTGTTCGAATTTATGCATACATAGTGATCATGCCATGTTTAGTATCATGCTTAGTTTTTAGTTCAAGGAATGATATATGATTATGGATATTCCACGATTTGATTTCCATAATGTTTATATTCTGAATTTTATTGATCTTAATTTCATATTTTGAAGTTTAATTGATGATTCAAGAATTAATAAAAGAAGATGGTGAAAATAACCACGTAACATCATAGTAAGCATGTGGGTTGCTATGGATGTTCTTTTCATATGATTAGTTCATATGGTTTTAAGACCAAAGTACTTGGTTGGTGGGTAAGTTCCCTTGAAGTCAAAGAGTCCAATGAAATTGACTAAGAAAAGCTATATTTCACTTTAAGGAGGTACTTTGTTAAGAACATCAAGGGCTTAAAAACCCTTTTGGTCTAAAATCTCAACTTTAAACAAAAATGTTGTTTGAAACGCCTAATGTATGCAAGTGTTTGAAATATGAATGTGTTATTGGTTTGAATTTGAAAAATGGTTGTTTGAAAAAGATCCACTGAGCTTTGTGCTCACCCCTTCCTCTTCTTTTTCAGGAAATTAAATTATGAAGACCATGAAATTTGAATTTTAGCAAGTTTATATTTTTTTAAAGTATCCTTTTAATGTAAGGGCATATTGCCCAATTTTGAATAAGTTTTCTACTGAAAGTTTATTTTTTAGAGGTTATGAATTTCTTTTCATCAACAATGTAATAGTTTACATTATAAAGTTATGTACTTTTTTATGAATAAAGAAGTTGACTTTTTTTTATCTTTAATTGCCTTGATTTTATTGAATGTGAATTGTATTTTTGAATTTACTCTAAGGCATGAGGTATTGAAAAATAGAAAGTCAAGTGTGTGTCACTTGTAAAGTAACACCGGCCTGACCCACCAAATGGTTAAGTCCATTGTCAAAGAATGGTGGTTATGTCCAATGCTCAATGAATGTGGGGGTTGGGGTGTTACAAGATCCCTATTTGGCACTATAATCTTGTGAACACCATGCAGTCTCACAATCTCTTTGACATACAATTCTCCAAGCTTTCTAACTAAATTTGCGGATTGAATGGGTAGAAAATGAACTACCTTTGTCAGTCGATCTATAATAACCCATACGTTGTCCTCCCCTATCTGATTCCTTGGAGACCGCTAACAAAATCTATTGCAATATTATCTCACTTCCATTCTAGTACTGGAAGCGATTGCAACATTCCTGATGGTTTTCTGTGCTTGGCCTTTACCTGCTGACATGTTAGACACCTAGAGACATACTTGGCTATGTCCCTCTTCACACTTCTCCACCAATATGTTTTTCTCAAATTTTGGTACATTTTGTCCCCACTTAGATGCATTGTGTACTTAGTCTAATGAGCTTCATCAAGTATGGTTCTCTTGCTCTGTCTAGCACTCCGTACACAAATTTTATTCCCTAGTCTCAGTGTATCCTCTGCATCAATCTTGAAATTTGTATGCTTGCCCTGTTTAACACCTTCTGTCAGATCAACTAGCCACTTGTCACTTTTTTGTTCATATCTGATCTAGTGTAAAAGATTCAGCTAGCAAGTTATGGCATACAAATATGCTCTTTTCTCATTCACACCTATACCCAGATTATATTCACTAATTAGCTGATACAACTGCCCTATTTCTTCATCCTTCTCGCTGGATTTTCTACTGATTGCATTTGCCACGACATTGGCCTCGGCCAGATGATAATGTAGTTGAAAGTCATAGTCTTTTAGGAATTCTATCAACTTCTGTTGTCGATGGTTCAATTTCTTCTAGGTATAAATATACTTGTGGCTCTTATGGTCCGAGTACAAATCAAAGCTCTCTCCATAAAGATAGTGTCTCCAAATCTTCAATGCAAATATGATTGCAGCTAACTCCAAATTGTGGGTAGGGTAGTTTTGTTCATGGGTCTTCAATTGCCATGAGGCATAAGTAATTACTTGTCCCTCTTGCATCGGTACCACACCCAATCCAATCAATGAAGCATCTGTGTATAGGGTGTCCCTCACACCACGAGTAGGTTTGGTTAAGATAGGTGTTGAAGTTAACTTTGTCTTTAATTCTTAGAATGATTGTTCTCACTTATCATTCCAAACGAACTTTTCCCTTTCTTGGTTTAACTTAGTCATGGGTCCAATCAATTTCAAAAAATCTTGGATGAACTATAGTAATATCCAGCCAAACCTAGGAAGATTTGAATTTTTGTGACAGTTGTAGGTTGTTTCCAGTTCGATACTGCTTCTACTTTCTCAGGGTCAACTGCTATTCCTTCTACTGAGATGACATGGCCAAGGAACTTGACCTTCTTCATCTAGAACTCACACTTGCTAAGCTTGGCATAAAGTTCATTCTTCCTTAGTATCCCCGAGACGGTATGCAAGTGCTCTTCATGCTCAACCTCTGATATGGAGTAGATCAGAATGTCATCTACGAATATTATGAAAATTGATCAAGAAACCAGCTGAAGACTCTGTTCATTAGATCTATAAATGTAACCAACGCGTTGGTCAAACCAAACGACATCATCGTGAACTCGAAGTGTCTATATCGAGTTTTGAAGGATATCTTATATATGTCAGACTCTTGGATCTTCAACTGTAACACCCCAACCCCCTAGAGTTAGGTTTAAGCCTAACCACAAGGCGGGTTGGGTCCTATGTTATATTTACAAGTACACAACTTGCATCTCAACTCCTTTATTCTAACAATTATTAAAATGCTCATAAATACACTTTCATTGAGTTTAATTTTCAACAAGATAATACAGGTGAATAAAGGAAAACTTCAAACTCTTTATTTATTCAAAAGAAAAAAAATACATTATTGAATTTATATAATCAAAAGAAAGAGTACATAACTCTAAAATTTAAAACAAAACTTCAGCGGAAGTCTTTATTCAAAGTTTGGGCAACATGCCCTTAAGATAGAACTTTCAAAACTTAGAAATAATCTAGTATCCATGGCCTTCATGATTCAAGTCAATTTTCTACTCTCTTGATGTTCTTAATTTAGATAGCCCTCTTTAGGGTGGAAAGACATTTCTTTGTCACTTTCCATTGGATGCCACATACCAAGTATCCCTTAGTTGCGCTCCACAACCACACACTCCAAGCATGTGTTAAGAACACCCATAGCACCCATACAGATCACTATGACAGTACGTGGTTCTTATCTTTAATTTCTTATATTTAGGAATCACATAATTATAAACAAAATTCAAAATGTAAATATCAAAATTTTAAACAACAAAGAAAGCATGAAAACATTACATCGCATGCTTGAAACATTGAATTAAATCCTAAACATGGATTCTAAGCATGACATGCTCTCATGAGTGATTAAAACATAAAAACATGCTAACTAAAATTAAAATATGATTAAAAATGTTGAAACTAAAATAAGACATGATGAAAATTAGAATTTAAACAAGCATTAACATGCTAAAAATTTAAAATAGCAAAGTAGAGGTTTAAGAAATTTCTTCCACCTTAATCCGAGTTTTTGTCGAATCCGGCAGAGGTTCCCCTTATCCACCACTTTTAGAACTTCTAATCACCGACAAAAATACTTCAAAAACTCTCTAAAACACTAAAATAAGAACTTCTCACACAAGAAAGAAAACAGAGTGAGAAGGGGTGCCAAGATGAAGGCAAGAACAAGCAAAGAGGGAAGTGTCAAACTCTTCGCTTTGGGATGAGATAAATGTGAGTAAGAGGGGGTATTTATAGGTGTTCATGAGCACAAGGGGGGCATCTAGGGTAGCTCACCACGTCTTGGCATGTTTCTAAACTCATAAGGAGATGGTTTGGGTGAGAAAGGCAAGTGTGCTCATGGTTGGCAAGTGGGACCACTAAGGTTTCCAATCTAAGTGTGAACAAAATCTTTGAACCTTATTTGTTTCTTTTATATGTGTGAACACAATTAAAGGTTTAAAATACATTCTAATATCTCTTGGACGTTCTCTATTAGTAGGAAAACATTCTAATGTGTTGTGATTCATAAAATCAAATAAGTTTTTAATATGGGCACATAAAAATAAAGCTTTGGAATTTTTTTTATTTCCCTTGGATTCTCTCCCTTTTTGGCTCCACATATGAGCATGAGTTAAGTTTCTATTTTTTAATTTTTTCTAGGTGAAGGAATCTTTCTATAGCTCTTTAAATCAGTAACTCTCATTAAACTTTTATCTTGGGTTTGTCACATGTATGCCCACACACACACTTATGAGTCATTTTATGTGTAACCTTAGTATACATGATCATTTATCTTGGCACATGGAATTATTCTTCATGGTTTCTATAGGTGTGGGCATACTTGATCATTTACATGGCACATGGGATCGTTCTTCATGGTTTCAAATAATGGACACATCCCATGGAGCTTAGGGTAGGGTAGCGTGTACATGATTATGGTGTTCCACCCATGTGACTCACACATGTTAGGGGTGGCCATGACTTCATGGGTTTATAAAAAATCAAATAAAAATTAATATCTCCTAATTTACATGTAAATATGATTTATATCCTATAGTTTTGAAATCACATGAACTTAATGTACATTTTAAGGTATGGTCCGGCTCAAGGTGATTTTTTCTCAAAAGCGTTCCTTATTTAAGACCCACTGAGGTCACTAGGTAAATGAAAATCCAAATCTTGGCCAATTGTTCTGATTTCAGATATGTCATTCATTTTGTTAGTTTATGTTATTTCATTTCATTTCAGGTCATTTCGGTCTTTTGAAGTACCCTAAATGATGATTCTTTCTAATTTGGACCCCCTAAAGGGCGTTTGGCAAATAAAAACCTTAACCTCGACCAATTGTTGTAATTTTTGGATAAGTCATTCATTTTGTTAGTTCATGTTATTCCATTTCATTTTGGGTCATTTTGATACCTTGAAGTGCCCTAAATGAAAATTATTTCTAATTTGGACCCCCTGAAAGGCATTTGGCAAATTAAAACCTTAACCTTGACCAATTATTCTAATTTTTTGATATGTTGTCCCCTTAGTTGGTTCATTTCACCTTTCTTCATTTCAAGTTGTTTAGGGTCCCTAAGGGGCACTAAATGAGAGTTTTAGAAACATGCAAAATTTATCCCCGAAATGAGTTCGGTTTCATTTTGCATCCAAATTTCATTGAATAAATGATAAATTTCATTTAATTGAGTACAGAGGATTTAAGGTATTACATCAACTGATGGTATCCAACCTCAAATCTATCATGGAGAAATGTGTAGCTCCCCTCAACTGATCGAAGAGGTCATCTACTATAACATCCCACAATTTCATAAATGCGCACACGTTGCTAGTGAATATAAAATAAAATATTATTTTTGTAGAAAAATGAGAATTCAAAAATAATAATAATAATAGTCTTTGCAATGCAAAAGAAAAGATTTTTGAATTAAAAATGTTTTAAAAATACAAAATTTGCAAAAAAAAGAAATAAATGAATTAAAATTAAATATTAATGGATTAAACTATGTAGAACCTATGGTTGAAAAAAAATCAAATCAAATCAAAATGAAAGGTGTGAGGTTCGCAAAATAGTAATGATCCAATAAACAAATAAATATTATAAAGACATTCAAAGCTCGCGTGAGTGTGATGGTGCGAGTGGTACAAAAACAAAACGAAAATGAATCAAATTCAACTTCGTGTGTATGTGTTGCCTTGCGAAAGAAGATAAATAAATAGAAACTTGATTTCAAGCTCTAGAAAAAAAAAATTCCAGAATTTTCTGGGTTGAGCATGATTTGGACAAACAACAAAAAAAAAAAAGGGAAAACCAGAAAAATCTGGAAATTTCTTGAAGAACCACAAACAAGGATGAAATTTGGTGAGTTTTAGGGCATTGTCCAATGAAGAAGATGAAGAACAAGATATTGCTTCTAGGGCTTGATTTCGTTTTGATTTGGGGCAAAGAAAAATCATGTTTGCTGGTTTTGTTGATGGAGCAAAATGATTTGGGGTTTTGCAGATTGTGTGTGGCTAGCCGTGATGAATGAACATGAAGGAAAACCAGCCATATTATTGGTCGTTCTTTGTTGCTAGTCATGGATCAAGAAGAAGAAATTTCAGATTTGAAATTTTGGGTGAGCTACCGGGATTTTGTGTGCGTTAAAATAGATGGAAGAAGAGGAAAATGTAGAAATTTTGTTGAAGCTGAAATTTTGTTGGCTGTGATTTAAAGAAGGGGAAAGAAGAAATCCAGTTAGTGCAATTTTTTATGAAGAAGATGAGCTGCAAATCTGGCGTGTTGTTTGTGAAAAACATCGCAACTCGTGTGTGTTGGCCATGATTCAAAGAAGAGGAAAGAAGAACAAAAATCTAAATGTGTTTCGCAAACAAAAAAGGGGCAATCGTGATTTGTTTATTGTTATTGATGCTGGCCAAATCAAGAACAAAGAACCAACAACTATGTGTGTGTTGCTTGTGTATTCATGGGTTGAAGATGAATAAGGGCAAAATCTAGTTTGTAATTTGGGTTTTTGGTTTGTTGTATGCAAATCATAAAAAGAGAAGAATTGAAACATGATGCATCTTCAAATTTGGGACGAATTGAAAAGAAGATGAAGTGGCTGGTCATGACTTGCCCGAAGAAGAAATTTGCAATACCTAAAATTTTAGTGACGTAATAATTGTAATACCGAAAATTTTAGTGACATAATAATAGAAATTTGAGTTTAAAATACATATACATATATATTTAAATATAAACACATATATATTGGTATGCAATTAATTAGTTAGTATGGAAGTATAAAAGAATATACATTGATCAATATTAGACATATAGAGTTTTTGGGTAAATACATGCTTCTCTATTTGAATAAGAAAATAGTATTTTTAGTATGATATTAATATAGAAAAGTATGTGTATAAAGTATTAATTAGATGCACTCATGAAAATAATATTTCGTTTAG
>JAJIYU010005608.1:0-22006 GCA_030144865.1 Tinospora cordifolia
GAGTTTCTTTCAGGAATGATAAGAAGAGCAGTGGAGGATGGAGCACTACATGGTTTTAAGTTCAAGGGGGGCGGACCAATGGTTACACACCTACTATTTGCTGATGACTCTGTATTTTTCTGCAAAGCAACCTCAGCGGATCTGACAATGTTATCAGCTATTCTCGATATCTACTGCGAGCTCTCAGGGCAATCTGTTAACAAAGAGAAGAGCATGATCATGTTTAGTCCATCGGTGTCAGAGCAGGAAGGAAGGAGGCTTGCAGGGTCCCTTCAAATTAAAGTGAGCAATTATTTCCAAAATTACTTAGGAGTTGACATAGTGTTTGGCAGAAATAAAAGTAATATCTTCTCAAAAACGATTTGTAGGGTGGGCAGGAGTGTGAATGGATGGGAGGAAAACACTCTCAATTATGCAGGAAAAGAGATTCTAATAAAGAGCATAGCTCAAGCCATCCCAAACTTTTTTATGTCATGCTTCAAACTATCCCGTGGAACATATCAAAAGGTTATGGCTTGCTATTCCCGATTCTGGTGGGGGCAGGGAAAGAAGGGAAAAGGGGTGCATTGGTGTTCCTAGAATCAGCTATGTCGAACAAGGAAAGAAGGTGGTTTGGGTTTTAAAGACCTCGAAGCAATGAATAAAGCCTTGTTAGCAAAACAAGGTTGGAGGCTTTTATCTAAACCAGACGAGCTTCTGGGAGCTATACTAAGAGCAAGATATTTTCCAAATGGATCATTCCTTACAGCTGGGCTAGGGAGACGTCCATCCTGGGGGTGGACGAGCCTCTTGTTCGGGAGAGACTTATTAAGGAAAGGAATAAGATGGAGGGTGGGGTCTGGGGATAATATTAATATTTGGAAAGACCCATGGATTCCTAGGCCAATTACTTTTAAAGTTACAACTCCAGAAAACTTTAGAATCCAGAGTGTTTCGGACCTTGTGAACCATGAGGAAGGAGCATGGAAGCGCAGTATGCTAAGGAACATTTTCAACAGAGAAGACAGGAAAATTATTGAAGAAATCCCTTTGAGTAAAAATGGCTGTCCTGACAAGATGATATGGCATTTCTCTAAATCAGGGGATTTTACAGTGAAGAGTGGCTATTACCTAGCCAAGGACCCTCGGTTTGATATGTCTGTAGGTACAAGCTCAACATCTCACGGAGGTGGAGGAGGGGAACAAGAAGCTTTGTGGAATCGCATTTGGAAGTTGAAAGTAGTTAAAAAAATAAAATTTTTTATATGGCGTGCTTGTTGTGACTTTCTGGCCTTCCCGACAGCATTGGAAAAACGAAGAATATTCATCTCAGCTAAATGCTGCCTATGTCAAGGAGAGAATGAAGGCAGTACCCACACCTTTTTCTCATGTGAATATGCAAGAGCGTTTTGGTTCGGGTGCCCCTTCAATCTCGACATAGGTAGAATGGTGAAAATATCCTTCAAGGATACATGGCTGACAATCCTCAAATGGGCGGACGTGACTCAGATGGAAGAGGAAATCATGCAGTGGCTAGCGTGGGGTCTGTGGAGGATTTGGAAGAGTAGAAACGAAGGAATTTTCAGAGGAAGAACAATTTCTCCAAGGCAGGCAATAGGGATGGTTGGGAGTTTAATAGAGGAATTTAATAGAACATGGGAGCAGGACAGTGGGAACCATACAAGGATGGAAAGGAATCTTAGCTGCGTGGCGACACAGAGGACTTGCATGTACACGGACGCCGCGAGGTGCCCAAAAATTACAAATTCGGCTGCTGGCTGGATAGTGATATCAGGGAATAGATGTATTGAGAAAGCGGGATACAACTTCATTGGAAGAACGAGCTCTGTGGAGGAGGCCGAAGCTCGCACAATTCTGGGTGGTATGGTTAACGTGCAAGAGCTCCAGGACTTTTCCATTCTTTCAAACGCCCAGTCAGTAATTAATAACATCAATCGGAGTCATGAGGAGATTGCAAGTGTCGAACCCATTATCCATGATATCAGGGAGATAAGGAGAGGGCGACAGATCACCTTCAATTTTGTGCCAAGAGGCAGGAATGGAATTGCTGACAAGTTGGCAAAAATTGGGCTGCAATCTAGATCTAACCGTGTATGGAAAAACGAGCTACCGCTCTTCCTGGGTGAATACTTGGAAGGGTCTGATATTGTTCAAATGCTGGGTGTTTGGGATTTGGGCTTTGTCCCGTTCCGTATGTTTGAGAAAAAAAAAACCAGCTCACTACACCAACTGTCAATCAAACAAGAAAAGACAGAATTTACAAAAAATAATAAGAGAACTTTGGAAAATACAAGGGCATCGCAGAACATGAAAAAAAAAAAAGTTTAGAAAATGTTGGCTAAATTTTTTATAGATGTGGCAATCCATGTCATCGTATCATAAACAGATCATGTCGCAAATAGGTCATGTTTACTGTGCTTGTAATGGGGTACATATTATGACTTATTTAATTTTTTATAATCAAATTTTAAAATATTAATAAAAATATAAAAAAATTAAAATTTTAAAAAGTTATATTTAAAATAATAATAATAAATTATATTATCGACAGATAAATAAATATATTAATTTTTAAATTAACTTTTTTATAATTTATTTTTTAAATTATTTATAATTATATATAATATATTATTTTTAAATTTTTTATATTAATTTAAATTTATTAATTTTATATAATGTTCATGTCAAATTATTACGTCCGTACAGATTATTATCTCTCATTTTTATCATAAAAAAGGAGAAAGCCCTTCCAAAAGAGACTTGCTCAAAAAGAAAAGGTAGCGTGAGAGTAACGGCTATGCTGATTTGATGTATAGCGCTGCCGGTGAGCTGTACGTAGCAGTGGTTTGTACTGAGTGTTGTGTTATCATTAATATAATAATAAGTTAATCACGGAGCATTGGTCAAGCATTTCACATGTAGGTAGGTAGGTATATGATATCAATGTTTTCTAACTTATTACACATAAAAAAAGGTTAAACCTTTTTTTCTAAATTCTTTTCAAAAACTATTTTTTGCCCCAGATTAGGCAGAAATAAGCATTGTCAAATACTTTTTCAAGTATTTAAATTTTTAAAAAGCTGAGATAATTATTGGGTTAAACATTTAGTCAGAAAATTTTGTTAGATCATAAATTTTATATAAATGGTATCAGATTTGACATTTATTGGTTATCTTAGTTGAAGAGAGCTCTACGCAGCTATAGTCCTACATTCTAAGCAAATCTCACCAGCAAAAGCTCAATGAAAATAATAAAATCATAAAAATCTAAAAATAAGTAAATATTTTTTGGTATAAAACCACTTAAAAAAACCCTACTAAAAACTATGTTTTTACTATTTAATAGTTAAAAGGGTCTAATTTTTATTTTCAAAAGAATTCAACCAAAACGACTTTTATATTGTGCAACCAACATCATATGGCTATTCATTTTTGACACGAAGAAGAATGTTTTCCAGTATTATCACTGCACTCATATTAGGTATCGTGGACCTGTAAATTTAATTATGTAAATAGAGTTGGCTATTATTTATTCTATAATAAGTATAGTAAAAAAAGAACCTCTATTTGTGTACAACTGTTACTTTCCCACTCAAGGCTGACCCTGAACAAGGCTTCAAAGGGCGATCGCTCTGACCTCTTATTTTTAAGGACCCCATACATATATCTTAATGTTTAAAAGTAAACATTACCATTTCGTTCTAGGCTCTTTTATTTATTAATAACTTATAAAATAATAATTTTCTTTCTTTGAAGCATCAAGTTATTATTTTACTCTGTGCCCCCAAAAACTTAAGACCGACCTTACTTCCAAAGTTTCCACAAAAATATAAAAAATTTTAATTGTTTTCTCTTTTCTTTTCCCAATTTCTCTACTTTTTTTAACACTTATCATTTATTTTACTATTATAATTTTCTTAATCTTTTATTTTCCTTTAGACTTTCTAATATTTAGAAATTACATCCCAATTACCTTAGTCACTTGTAACCCAGGCAAGGAATGTTTAGCTATTTACTAGAACATTTTTATTAAAGCTTGATGAACCTATTTATATAACTTTAAAATATATATAAATATATATATATATAAATAAATTTATATTATAACAAAACCAATATTTTTACAATTTATTTCATAAAACAAAAATAAATTTACAAGAAGTCAGGCCTTTATAGTCTAGCTAGGGATGATATTTTTCTGTGCAGTCCGTTCAAATTTAGTTTGAGGGTTTAAAAAAATGATCAATCTAATTAAACTGATCAATCTTGAAATTTTAAGACTGATAAGAGTTGAAAATTTTATCAGTCTTAAAAATTTATAATAAATCAAACTGAACCTAACCATCTAAATGCAGCACAACAGCATTTCTGCAAATTAACAGCTCCAGAACGAATTCTTGAGATCAAATTACATTTACATCACCTGTAAGTTCCATTTCTATTGCATTTCTCTGTCTTGTTTCCCATTGCATCTTTCAAGGTTTTCTCTATGAATTATCATTCAAAGTGGGCTGCTAAGTACTCTATCATTGACAATTGTATTCTGAATCCTGGGGTCATATGTGAAGTAATTATCACTTGCTACAATGTATAAATTAAAATAGAATTCTTTGATGAGCTAAATTGGGTGATAGTACCAAGGAACCTCCCAATTACATTACTTGCTTTTTTTATGCAGAAATAAGCCAAGTCTTGCCTTTTATATTGCTTGCACTAGACATCCTTCCACATTTATCCACGTTCATGCATTGCCCGGAATCCATGTTCTACACCCCGAATACTTCATTTTCTCCACTTTAAAGGAAGTTGAATTTCATGAATAAGTAATACATTCTCTAAGATTAACCTTGCTTGGGTAAAAACACTTCCGGAATTGTTAATTATTTTGTGGATGACATTGTACAAACTAATTGAACTAGGTCTTGCATCATAGAAGACCAAGGTTTTTTTTAGCAATGAAGCTGATGTACATTTAATTATGCTTTAGGTCCAAATTCTCACTTTGGAAAAAAAAAAAAAAAAGAAAAGAAATTCCTAAACTCAATAAATTTATGTTAGTGTAGTTACTTATAAGTTGAATATGACGAACTCAATTAATAAAAGTTAGAGTTGAACTCAATGTTCTTAACACAAATCTGTTTCCCGCAGATGCTTGTGGTTCAAGTTAATAATTATCTCCCCAAATACAACAAGGTCTTTTATAAAGTAGCACTTTAAATTATAAAATTGATGAGCCAACACATGTGCAGTAATTTCTTTCAAACTTATAGTATATTGACCTTGTTGTTCGACTTTGGAGGAAATAATTGATAAATATGATTTTTGGAAAAATTTATATATAGGGAATTTGCAACATATGATTCATTAGAAATTATTTGAGAAGTGGACAAATGAAGAAAAAAAGAGCAAAAATCAGATGCCACTCACCAGGTAGCACACTACATCGACTTAGCTTTCAAGAACTAACTATGGCAGTTGCATGGCAAAGAACCACTTTTAGCTTGAGAAATGGGCAAGCATGTGGTGTAAGGTTGGTGCGATCAAGTAGGAGTGAAAACAAATAGGGTCAGGTCAGGTTGGGTCGGGTCGGGTGGCATCAAACTACACCCGATGCGAGCCGACCTCCCATGATTCTAGTAATCAATACAAGTCCACACATGTCAAATGGTGAGCCATGTAGCATGCAAAAATCATTGTCAAAGTTATCTATAAATAGGAGGCTGCCTCTCTTGTAACAACAGTATTTCTTGAGCAACATTGGTCTTAAAACAAGGCTGCTAGTGTAGATTGAAAGAAGGAAGTGAAAAGAAGATAAGGTAAGTAAGAGCTTGAGAAATAGATCATCGACAAAAGAAAACAAATATTCATACAAATATTATTTATTTTATTTTAAAAATAAAAAATCATAAATATAATTAAATTTATATATTTTTAAAACTAATAAATAAAAATTAAAAAAATAAGATGAGGTGAAGTGGGGAGGCCCGTTAAAGATACCCTTAGCTCTGAGGTAAGCTTCATTTTCAACCCAATACCAAAACAATAGTACACGGTTCTTGTTCATTCTTCTTTATTTTTTTTTCTGTATTTTTTCATTCTTCTTTATTTTTTAAATATATATTTCTTTTTAAATAGGTTGAGTACTGTGAAGACGAGCCCAAAATGAGTTTCTAGTTTAAACTGGTATTGAACCCAATTTAATATGAAAGTCCCATCAAATATGAAGTGACAGGCTAAAGTTGTCCTAAATATCCTCCTCTCTAGCTGAGTTCCTAAATCGGTCTGCACAAGTAATTCCACTCCAATAAAACCAATTCAAGAACCCTACACAAGTATTTTGGACTGAGCTTCTTAAAAAACAGAAAAGTTTTTAGGTCTTTTTGCAAAACCTCTCGAAAATATGACAACAATCACGATATAATAGGATAAAATTAGAAAATTAAATAAGAATGTGTTAGAAACATTGAATAAAATTTAACAAATAATTGTATTTGAAATTAAAATTTAAAAATAATTTTTAGTTTAAATTAACAATTGTTATAAAATAAAATAAAAACTACTAGAAGATCAAAAAACTACTAGAAGACAAACTTGAAAAAATAAAAAACGAAGAGAGTTTTTCATTTTCTTAATAATAGGTTGAATTTCAACCTTAATACGTTCTTTACAATGTGAACATCCTTTTATATAGGCTCTAGGTCATAATTGGTGATAAATACTATTTACAACACATAAATGTAATGGTTATAATAATATAAATGCCCTATAGGTTACACAAAAATGGTGGACCATAAACCTATTATAATTTAGGGGTTAGAAAATATTAAATGGTGAGTGGTTACAAAGACATTTAAGATAATTATTTATAACACTCCCCCTTTGAATGCCTTTGAATGCCCTTTGAATGCCTTTTATATGTCTCATTAAAACCTTACTAGATAAAATCCAGTGGGACAAAAATTTAGTAAGAAAAAGAGTACACATTCTTTTGGAGTCTTATACTATTGTTAGGACTGCTTCATTAAAAACCTTGCAAGGAAAACCCAGCGGGACAAAACCTTAGCTAAGGAAAAAAGAGTACAGTGCACTAATCAATAACTCATCTTTATTCTCCCCCTCATGAAGACATGTGTAGACTTTCTTTTATTATCATACTTGAAATATTTTAAGCCATCACATCTAAATCTTGTACTTGGCAGAACTTTTACGAACAAGTCTTCAAGATTTTTATTCAATCTTATTTATTGAATATCAATTCCATCATTCTTCTGAAGCTCATATGTAAAGAAGAATCTTAGTGAATTATACTTGGTTCTGTCACTTTCGATAAATCATTCTTGTAATCACGCAATACATGTTGCATTTTCTTCATATGATATTGACAGACGAGCTTCCACAATATCTTTGAATATGTTGGATCATAGATCTCAACTATACACATCATGACTAGTTTCATAGATTATCAGAATCTCGCTATAACTTATTTCATAGATTGTCATTTGAAAAATCTGTTTCACGGATTATTATAACATTGCAATATCAGCATAAGTGAAAATAGATTATCTTTATAACCTTATTTTATAGGGATCCGATAAGAACTCAATATTTGTATTCTAGCCAAAGTTGGTGTTGCTTTGCTTTTCTCAAAAATATAGAATCATATCATTTGTTTCTCGAAGATAGCAAAGTATATGCTTAATGTCATTCTAATATCTTCAAGCTAGTGGGAACTATATCCTGTAAATAACTTGGTAAAGAAAACAATATCTAATCTCGTGCAATTTGTCAAGAACATAAATACATCAATAGTAATAAGATTTGGTACTTCAAGACCAATAATTTGTTCATCATCAAGATGATCGTCAACTTCAAATGACCTAATCACCATTAATGCATATGTTTTGTCCATCTAAAACTTTTTGAATAAACTTTTAGTAATAGACAAGAATCCAACTTGAAAAATTCTCAATCTGCAAGCTGAGATAGAATCTTGTTTTTCTAAAATCTTTCACATCAATTTACTTCAAATTTGATATCTTTTTTATTTCTTCACTAGTTCTCACATAGTCATAACATTCAAGTAATAAATAATACGGATATGTACAATAAACATGAATTAATAAATATAATTATAATATAAACATGTAAATATGATCACTAATAGCAATCAATAGAATTGTAAGATATGCACATAAATAATCAAGTAATATATGTGATAATGTTAAACATTTTAAAATTTATATTTCGAAACATTTGTTTCAAGCATGCATTTTAAATCCTTTAAAAAATTTTAATCCTTCTGTGATTCTAATCCTTCTAGGATTTTTCATATATATCATCATCTATGGATCTAATTTCTTTAAAAATTTTCATTGAATATTTATTTGCATCCAACACATCATACACTATCAAGTGTAAAAATACTTATCATTCGTCAATGAGTTTAAATTGCTCATTTTTAATGTCAACATAGCTCCACAATCTATAGTGTGAGATCCTCATTTTATAAAATATCAATGGACACTTTGAAATATCATAAATATCATAAGCAATATTCATTTTTATTCAATATTTCACACATATATTGAATTTATGATATTTTTCACATAACGAGACATACTTATGTATTAGACATTTATATCAAATTTATTCTCTTTAGAGAATGTTTAATTTTTCAATATATATCTCTTCAGAAAATATTTATGCCTAAAAATATTCACGTTCTCAATTTATTTCATTTCATGAAATATTTAATTCTCAATTCATGGGACATATAATCAAAATATTATTCTATTCCTCTTTAGGAATATTTTGTATATGTGTCATTTGACTTGACCGGTCAATCACACTTCACGTGTGTCAAATTTTCACAAACAACTTGTGTATCAGTTAACTGATTATATATTTGCACATGATTGATATTGTGAACCAATTGGTTTTCAACTTCTGCTTTGAAATGTATGTTTACATCGTCAATTGATCTTGTAAACTATCAATTGGTTTTCAACTTTTTCTTTGAAACTATGTTCACATAGCATCAAATTGCATTAGCAATTTTATATGTCATTATCTCAAAATTGGGTTTCTTCCCCCTAATTACAAGAATTGTTTCACTGAATCATGACATGATAGAAACATTATATTAAGATTTCAAATAAAATTGGTTAATCATGCCAAAATATAAATATATTTGTGTAAAAGAACTTTTTGCTCCTAATCAAAATATATTTCAATCGACCTCATATTTAAGTATAATAAACCAAGAGGAAAACCAATTGTTCTTCGAGAACACTCGTTTATCAATCGTTAAGTTGCTCTTCAAGAGCAGTTATTGTCAATATATTAATCATTCTTCGAGAACAATCTTAACAAAATATAAGACATTATTTTGTCATTGCAAACATACTACATTTGTTAATATACTAATTGTTCTTCAGGAGCTATCAATAATTTTTTTTTTTTCAATCTCAACATATTTTTATTGAGGCATTGATCAATCATATAGTAATACTCATATATCTAATCAATATTAATTTATTTGATAAACAATGTGAACACTTTAATTTCATGTGTCCCAACAACGATATTATTCCACTTTAGGAAAATACTAACAATTATAACCATAATTATGGTTCTTGAAATAATCTCAATTATTTGTGTCATATAGAATATATCAAAATGTGATTTCTTCACTTTTTTTTTAACATGTTTAATGCTACTTCTAAAGCATATTCATTGCTAAATAATATATTTTTAACATAAATATTATTTTGTAACACTTTAATATTTAAATATTATATGATTCAACATATGGTCAAAATAAAATTTTAGTTTAACTGATCAAGTAATATTGTAACTTCATTGCAAACTTAATTAAGATGAATATCTCAACAATGTTTGTCATAAAATATTTATAAAATTAATCTAAAATAATATATAAATGTCAAATAAAGACATTAAATAATAAAATAAAATGTATGTGTTCAAAGATAATATTAATTAATATTTTTTTCCTTAAAAAATGGTACAATAAAAATTTTTGAAATGTTCTATTACCATTAGACCATTTCTTAATTAACTTCAGGCTAATTTAGAAATCTATAATTTTATATGTAGGTCTATATGCAAAACTCAATCTAGTTACATACAGAGCATTATAACTTTCACATTTCAAAATATTTAAATAGCTTCTAGCTAGTTATAATAATTTTATAATTTTATTTTCATTGGCTTTATATTAGAAAATCTCACTAACAAAGCCTCTTTTAATAGCCAATAACCAAAACTTTATTTCTCGATAGTTTAAAGCTATAAAATATTTATTTCGTTATATACCTTCAAGCTATGAATTTTTTTTTAATTTTTTTATTTAAATATATCAAATCAAGTATCATAATATATTTTATATCTAATTGATACTGCAACTGCATGTGCAATCAATCATAATATTTTTGCATTTAAAAAAATACAAATAATAAGATTTTGATGGAATCTTTCTTTTTTTTTCTTTTTTTTCTTTATAGCTTCAAGCCATATATATTTCATTCACAAATTTTTTTTTGTTCATATGAATCAAAATTTATTAACAAAAATTTTAGTCAATAAAAATTATTAAAATACTTTTAAATATTTTATGGGTCCTAAAGCCTAAAGCTTTCGAGACTTTTGTTATTAATTCAAATATATAATTAAAATAACTTTAATCATATATGTAGTTTTCTCATGTAGCTTGAGATATAAACAAAATATTATATCAAACTAAATAGACTCAATAAAAATAAATAATTGAAATCATTATTTTAATTTAGATAAAAAATATTAACTTAAAGTTATTTTTTAATTTTAAAAAATAATTTCATTTAATTTACAATCTCTTTATGCCTTATAATATGATATTAATTATTTGAAAACAATGATTACTATGGTATGAGAATTATTTTGAGAGAAATTATTCTTATTTTGATCACTATAATATATTTTTTTAATATTATACCAATTATATTCACATTTATATCAATAATTATTAACAAATCAACATTCACTTTAAGGAATGTGGAATACAATTTAGACAATAATATTTTTTTATCAAGATAATTTTTATTTTGTTCATACATCAAAATTTACAATTTAATACTTATATTTATAAGAATCATTTCTTTTTCATAATTTAATGAGATAGATATATATTTATCATATTTCATAATATTAAACATCTATACTTTTAACATCTATATATAATTTACAAATGAACACACATATATAACTGTAATAAAATTATTATAAAAAAAATAATATATGAATGTTAATAACACCAAGAATAATATTTTATTTTCAAATGTTCACATCTTGATTTTTCTTTCCAAAATGTACTATTTGTAGGAGTTGTTAAGACAACCTATAGGAAAGAGCGGTGAGATAGAATTTTCTTAAATAACTGACCTCCTAAAACGGGATAACTCATCTCCCTTTTAATGTTTAACTTTACTCGGAATAAGGCTTACCTACTATCAACTCGAACTTGTAGTACTATTTGTACTATAAAAATCAAGAATAAAATATAAGTAATTGATTATGTATCAAATCAATATTTATTTCTCACATTTTGACTTTTGATTTCTGATTTCTGATGTAGAAGATCGTATAAGACGCAACTACAGAACATATTTTTTTGTCAATGATATATAATACTAAATCATATATATATATACAAAATATATGCATCATTCAAATAATAATATAAAAATAAATCTCACAAATAAAAAAACGTATCTTCAAACTTTCACTTTCGAAGCTCTTGTTTCTTTAATCTTCAAAATATTTTCATCAATAGCGTGATCATGTTGATAACGTGTTATAAAATAAAAGAAAAAACTATTGAAGGACAAACTTAAGAAAATAAAAAAATAAAGAGAGTTTTTCATTCTCTTGATAATAGGTTGAATTTTTATCTTGGTACATTCTTTACAATGTAAATACCTCTTTATATAGGCTCTTAGTCATAATGGGTAATAAATATTATTTACAACACATAAATACAATGATTATAACAATATAAATACCCTATAGGTTATACAAAGATAATGGACCATAAACTTATTACAATTTAGGGATTAGATAATATTTAGTAGTGACAAAGACATTCAAAATAATTATTTATATTAATAATAAATTAAAGTCTTAAATAGAAAATATAAAGAGAAACTTTTTAGGCGTTCCAAGTTGAGAAAATTCACCTAAATAGGAGGTGTGATCGAAAAAAGAGGTGAACAAATTTTCCTAATCTGGGCGATTTCAGTTTTATTTATTCTGCAAGTTACGGTACCTTCTCCAGATTTCGGAGCCCATCCCACGTTTACTTAAGTCAACTTAGCTTTCCCATCCATTCTATCCTCTATATTTTTCTAAGTTACCTAAATCTACTAGTTACCAAAAATAAAATAACAAGAAAAAAATAACCAAACAAATACAAAAAACAAAAACACAAAAGACAAAAAGTTTCCAAAGACAGTAAGAGAATTTCGCAGGGCCAAATGATACAAGTAACTCAAATAAAAAAAGGCGAAACTTCAAAATAACCATTTTTCAATCATCTCAACATGTAATGTAAAACATCCTTTGAATCTTTCTTTTAATGGGTGCTTCATATTTATTACTTTATCAGATACAAACAAAATTATAAATAAGGGACTTCTTCAAAAACTGAAAAAAGTCAACTCTGATAACACATCTTCTCCTCCACCATTCCTATCCTTTCCCCCGCCTCCCTCCACTCTGATCTCTCCTTACAGATACAAAAACCTTAAACCTCAACAAAACAAAGATACACAGAAGAAAAACCACAAAAAAAAGGATGACAAACACAAAAATTAGTGCTGACTAAAGAAAATACTAATCCTGAAAAAAGAGTGAAAAAAAATAAAAAAAAAACCTCTCAACGAAAGAAAACTTGTTAGGGAGCTGCTAACTGCCAAACTAGAACTAACAGAAACGGCCAACTGAAGAAAAAGAAATTGCTCTTTTAAAATGATGGGATTAGAAGAATGTATCTTCTTTCTGACTGAGCCCACTGCTTCCATTGTTCATTACGTGCCCACCTGAATTTCACCCTCATATGCAAATCAAACTCTTCTAATAAAACCAGATGAAACTTTTGATAGACTCCACCCACCCTTTTCCTCCTCCCTTTAGATTATACTCATTCTGTAAGGAAAGATTCATCGGAATCAGGAGGGACAAGGGGCACTGCTATAACACAAATAGCTAGCAACCGTTTGAAAGAACATGTGCAACAGTCCTTTTCTCTGTCACTACTTCGTTTGCTGGAGCATTTGTAGCTGCTACACCAACAATTTTACTATCATCACAATTCTGCTGCTTATGTTCACCATTTGCCTGAGCTCCTACTACTACTACTGGTTCCTTGGGCAAAGATGCAACTACATCCAGTGACTTGAATGACCCGAGTTTTCCCAATGTTCCTTCTTTACCGTTTTCATCTGACACTGGTGCATCTCCTGCCTTTCCATCCCATACCTGAGCAATGGTGTTGACAAAGAGTTAGAGAAAAACATATTTGAGGCACCATTATCAACATCTTGTTGCTCAACATACATGGTCATCCAAGTTTTCAAATGAATACTTATGTTTTCTTGCCTGTTTTTGTAATTGTTGTTTAGCCCTCTTCTCTTGCAATGTTTTCTGACGAGCTTCATAGAACCCAAAATCATCAAGTATGCTAGTCTTGCAAGAATGCTCCTTGAATATTTTGAGCATCTGCAGCCCTTGTTCTAACTTCACCTGTAGCATAGTAATTTATGTAAATAAACAATCATGGAATTTGAGAATCTAATTCTCTTGAACTTCAGAACTACTATACCTCTTGGGTATCCCGACTATTTGTCACAGGTTTGTTATCATTATTTTCAAGAATAATATGCTTCAGCAAATTGTTGGGCACATCCTTGACAATATGCCACTTCACTGGGAAGCAACCATTCCACTTATCTTGCTGCCAGTACTCTACAGTCTTGTTGAAATCAACTGGACCCACCATCTCCGCCAGCCCAACAAACTGTCCACTGGTATTGACCTGAAAATAAGATTAAATGTTGTTGAAACAAGAAAAGACTTGAAAGAGATTTGATATTTATGAACAAAAAATCTTTGGAAGATATAGAAATATCTAAATTGGCACTCACAGAGAAAAACAAGAAGACAGGGCAACCACCAGAGGTCTCCTGTGCTGCCTGATATCCACTGTCGAGCTTCTTGTTGCCATTCGGTGTGCTGGCCCAGACACTGTACTTAATGCTTTTATGAACATCGTCCTCACTGTATGATTTAATAATGAAAAACTTTGCATCACTGTGATTCAAAGGAAAATCCGCTTTGTTATATTGCTCCCTGTCTGGGACACCACTAGCATTATCCTTTTCATTGCTGTCAACATTAGAAGGAATGATCTGCCCCTTCACTGCTAAAGTCACAGGTACAAATCCTTTTTGGTTCTTGAAGCCTCTAGCTCTAGGTCCTCTGTTCAACTCATTCAATCCATCCATATTCTCATTACCATACCCAAAGAAACCATTGCCTCGGCCCTTCGGTTTGTATTTGTTATCAACAGAAAACCATCCAAGCCCACCCGTCCTAGAATTATAACCATTAGATCCATAGCCGCTACCATTTCTTGTTGTGCTTCCATATTGACTATACATTCTGTTGTTTGGATACAACCTATTAAAGAATCCAGGAGTTGATCCCATTCCAGGTGTGGGTCTTGGGGGTTGCAAGCCCTGCAAATCAAATTATGAAACACAAAAAGCATGTCAGCCACAAACAAAATGAGTTATGTTTTAATCTTTAAGCTGAGGAAAACTAATGGATCACAAGAAAAGAAGAATGAAAATAAGTACCATAACATTTGGAACAGGACGGACATTTTGATTCCTTCCAGGCGGCATACGAGCAACAGTAGAAGAGAAGGAGGTGCTTGTCACAGGTCTAGGCTGCCCATTTGGAAAGGCTGAACCATCTAACCAAGGTACAGGTGATTGTGCTCCATCAAAACCATATCTAGCATCTTGCGGAACAGAACCTGCTAGACCTCCTGGCAACAAGCCCCTCACATATGATCCATTTGCTTTCAATGCTGAATTCAGGTGATTTGGCTTTGACAATGATCCATTACTGTTTCCACTCACTTTACTGTTTCCATTCACGTTAGGTACTTCTACTGATAATGGTCCCTGGTCAGCAGAAACTGTAGTGGATATCTCGCCTTGAGAAGCAGAAGCTTGGTTTGGAACATACGGACCACTAGGTGGTGTAGGTGACTGGTAAAATGGAGTGGGATACTGGTAGTGCTGTGGTCCATACAGTTGACCATCATGGCCAATGGTGGGAACTGGAGAACCTGCATGAGAGTATGAGCCATAAGGTGCATAACCATATCCATGGTACAGCAGTGATCCATTATCCCCGTAAACTCCCTGCCATGGCATAATAAAGCAAACAAATGAATTAGCAAGCAAGCCACTCAGAACATCATTTACAAGGATTACAAAGCTTTCTATTGATCATACATAAATTTCGTAACATATCCAATTTCTTGAATAGAAAATAAAAGATATATAAAAGCAATTTAAGAAAAATCTTACCGTGGGCATTTCAACCCCATCAGGATTCATGTATCTATAGTCTTCCCACTCATTCACAGACCCATCATAACCTGCAATGTTAACATTGCAAAAATATACCAATTGGTTATTATTTATCCAAGAAAGAAGAAACTTAAAATTTAAGATCTAAAGTTAGTGGGTGAATGTTTATAACAACCATTGCAGAAGATTAGAGCTTACCACCATAGTAATAAGCAGTTGATGGGTATCCATTAGGAAGATAACACATAGTCGGATCTGAAAAATCTGGAATCACGGGGGTTGTTGATCGGTCAGATGTTTGAAATGCGCCATTGCCACGACCACCATCGACAGAGCCACGCTGAATCAGTGAAGACAGTTAGAATTGGACTACGGGACCACAAATTGTACATACGTAGAAACCACTCAATTACATAAATAATTCAAACTTTGCAATACCTTCTTGTTACTCTCGGTCACTTCAATGGTCTTTGGTTTAGCATCTAAAGACAAATTTTGTAGCAAATCTGAAGCTTCTGTGAGATTCTCAGTTAAGGAAGCCAAAATGAAAAATCTAAAGCAGACGCTAGTTGACTCGATCAAATCCTAAAGTAGATTCACAAGAACAACCAAAAAAAAACAAAACAAAACAAACGAACAGAGATGCTAAAACCTTTCACAAAAACCAATATTTGTTGTCATTTAACATTGAATTTCAAATGAATTTTGCTTCAAATCTGAAGGTGGAGAATAATCGATTCCCAAATCTAGAATTCAAAAGTCAAACAAGAACCAAAACAAAAATTAAAAGGAAAAAAAAAATACTCGACGTCTCCAACCTGCAAAAGAACACCAGAAAACAATCTTCATCGTAGATCCCTTGTCCAAAATAAACCAAAAAAGAAAAGTATGTATCGATCTAGACACAGATCCCACCCATCCCCTTCAAGACGAAATCGGAGAAGGACCCTCTTCACCCAAACGAAATCTCTACATCGTAAGGCAAATCGAAGAAGAAACACGCAAAATTGAAGCACGCCCGGAATAATTAAAGAAGAAAAGCAGTAAAGGATACGGTCAGCAGCAACAGCAACAGCAGCAGCAGCAGCAGGAGCAGCCGGTGGAGAGACAGTCGCCATGATCGCAGATCTGTTCAGTTGAGATTGAGAAAGACGCTAAAAAGAAGGGATGGATGCAAAACCCTAACCCTAGAGACTTCTTAACAGTAAAGAAAGAAAGAAAGAAAGAAAAAAGAGTAGCAGAGAGGTTTTAGAGAGGAAGAAGAAATGAAAGGGGCTTGGTTCGGGACTTCGGGTTAGGGAAAAGCGGTGATTCAAATAGCACCACGGCTCCGCTCTCAAAACCTGAAGTTTTTGGTTTTTGTAATTTTCTTTTTTTTTTTTTCTTTTTCCCACTTTTTCCCTAACTCCTTGTTCTCTCGTGAAGAAACCCTAATCACAACAAGCAACAAACACGTCCGCGTCCCCTCCAACCTTCTAGTACTTGGGCCCTCTTCATGGTCTTTACAACCTTAAAAGCCCAAATATGTTTTTTTTTAGAAAAAATACATTTTTATATAAAAAATAAATTATAAAAATATTTTTGTTTTTGTTTTTAAACATATACCAGATAGCAAAACTACCAATTGTCTTCGTGCGTCAAACCTTCAACAAAAGAAAATCATCACAACTTCGATAATAAGCGCATAATCAAATGTAAAAAGAAAGCAAAACACAACCATTAAAATAAGAAACAATTAAGAATTCTAAAACGTTAAAATTTTCAGTTCGTGTTTAGTTTTTTTTAAAAAAGAATGGACAAGAATTTGTATAAGATTGGTATACAATTAGTATGTCAATGTTATACTTGTATTATATATATAATTACTGTATTCAAGAAATTTAAAAATTGTTGAGATCAAGAAAAAGTCAATATCAATGTTACACGATCAATGCAATATTAATATATCTTAGACTTTGATATAATATTAATATAATATTAATATAATATTGGTATAAATTAGTATAATGTTGTAGATGGAGGATTCTTAGAAATTACTTTCTTCGAGGTTTTTATAGAATGATCGTCTTTACATCTTCATTTTGTTTTAAAAAAATCTTCATCTTTAAATTGCAAAGCTTCATTTTCGAAGGAGATACGACAAACTTTTTATCAAATTTAATGTTCGTCTTCTTCATTATTACAATGAAAAAGTTTCAAAATCAGAAATGTAATTGAAGGCAAAATATCTTTCAGTCAATTTCGGGTTTTAACTCTTAGAAATGGAAACAAGTGAATCAAAAATAAAAACGAGGAAAATAAAAATTATTTTAGCATCAAAGTATATAAATATTTTGGTATAATCAATAATATTTAATGATATATGTTATAATTGAAACTTTATAAAAAAATGACATATATTTTTGATAATATGTTTTTTCTATCATTCTTTTTTGTAATTTCTTCATTTTTTTTTTATTTACTAACTCACTCAAATCACCTTTTTTTTAAATCCCCAAACTAATACCAAACTCAATAAATTTTAAAGAAGAAAAAGAAAAGAGAAGTGGAAGAACAAGAATAGGGTTTTACGTACAAGTTAAAAATAGTTTAAAAATTACACAAATAAAAAGAAAGTTGACCAAAATACAAATAATATTTTAGTTGGATACCTTTAGCTACTTTCTTTGAAATTTGATTGTGGTCAACTATACCCTATAACATTCAATCCTTTTAAATTTTCATTTTAGGAGAGCTTTCCGCTGCTAAGCTCCCCAATTGAGCCCAGCCCAAGCCCATTAGGAAATTTAGACCAATGCGTATAATAATACTCCGGAAGCCTTTCTCCTTTTGCAACATCCATTCTTCCTTCCTTTTCACTTTTTCTTAAGATTAGTTGATTTTTGTCATCCCTGTTTGGTAAGAAAGAAGCAAGACAGAGAGAGAAAGAGTTCAATTATTGAAAAATCAAATATAGACTATCCACTTTTTAATAAAATTTCGGTAAATACATTTGGATGAGAATTCTCAAGTCCAATATCATTATATTAGAACGTATCATCCCACCATAATCAATCTCCATTAAGAAAGCTTCAAAGGTGTGAAATATTATACAGTAATAGGAGGAATTCAGTCATTCTCAAACTTAATAAAGGTTATAAAATATATAACAATTACCTCATTAGGTAGAGTGTTATGAATTATCATCAAGGAATTAGTAGGTTTGGCAATGGTGCAAGCTAAAATAGCATTTTGTAGGAATAAAAATGAAAATTTTATATATAACTGAACACAACAATATGACATTTTTACTTTTAAAATTTTTATCAAGTACATTTCCATGAATTCGATCTTATTTGAGAATGGCTTGATACACTAATATGTTTTTTCTCTTTACATCATTTAAAATATTTTTTTTTATTTAACAAACGTGGCTAGTCCTCCGTCAATAGTATTATCTTTTGTTGCTTCTTTACTAAAAGCTAAAATATGCAAATGCAAATATTAGAATGATCTTCACAAAAATTACTTTTTTTTTTTGAAAAAGATTTTTGGAGGTCTAAAGATCTTCATAACCCAATCACTAATTTCCTGAAAATTTTGACAATCTCCTCTAAAAATACTACATATCAGCAAATTCAAATTACATGATAAATCACAATCAATATAAAAAAACATATATTTCTTTATAAAGTTAACCATACATCCACACAATCCATAATTTGTTTTAATATCAATGATAACAAATCTATATATAACCTCAAATATAGTAATTTGGCTAATTATCACAATTACACCCACTATTAACTTTGAAAGAAACTAATAATGATATTATAACATCTTTCCTTTTCCTTTCTTGTCAAAACCTAGAGAAAATAATGGAAAGTAAAGTGAGCAAACAATAAGCTCAGTGAATAATTTAACTTATGATATCATACAATTATCATATATATATAAAACATGCAAAGCGAAACAAATTTCAAATCACTTACAAATGAAATAAAAATAACATATATGCATAATGTAATATGTGAATTTCTACCCTAGTCACCCTGGCCATACTCTGAAGGGGTGTCCCTGGTCATACTTCGAAGGGATATCCTTGGTCATACTTCGAAGGGATGTGGGGTTTTTCACAAAATTATTTGATGAAATTCAAATAAACATGTAATTTAGTACATCATTTTATTTAATAAAAATCATGCATGTTAATATAATATTAATGGCAAACATAACACTATAAGTAAATATTACTTGCCAAAATTAATGCCCAACTAGCTCCTGATAGCCAATAACAATTTATCACCACAACACCAATAAAATTTTGTCATCATAGATCATTTTATATGCATCAAATCAAATTCAACTCATTTAAATTTATTTTATAAATCATTCTCAACGTATTTATAACTTATATTTAACACAATATATGCATTTGGTCTCCTGTATTGGTACACAATAATTTGGATATGCTCAATAATCTTTAAGACTATTTTTCTGCTTATATAATATATTTTTATAGCAAAAAATATTAAAAATAAAATTTTCAATTATATTATTATTATTATTTTTTTAAATTTCGATAAATAGCTCAATTAGTCAATTATTCACAAAAAATCCAATTGATATCCAAAGTTCACAAATTTTGTGTCGATAGCTAAGTATTTTCATTCTCTATATTTCTATGAGTTTCAATCAAAGTTTTATTGGAGTTTAACATATCCAAAAACTCATCTAAAAGTTATCTAACTTTGGGTATTTATTTTGGTATCTACAGGACAAAGGAATGAAAACTATTCATATATATGATTTCTAAGTATTACCAAGAGTATTTTAGTATAATTTTTACTGAGGTTTACTCACAGTGGAAAAATACTCCATTTTTTAGTATTACTGTAAAACACTTTCTACAGTAAAAAATTGGACCCCTACAATTATAGTACGTAGCTTATTTAACATTTTTGTAATAAGAATTGAGAAAAAACTACTTACTTACACTTTGACTCAGTCAAAAAATCGGATTTTCCTTCCTCTATTTCCCTTTCTTTCTTTCAGTTTCATTTCTAGTGCATTTCCGAAAAACGAAAATGAGAAACAAGTGCCACCGCCTGATTTTATATATAAAAAATAATTACATTTATAACCCAGTTTAGATAAATAATCCCATAACACCTAACCCTGTATAACTTATTCTCATTTTTACCTTGATTTATTCTTAAGCATCTAATTAACAATCGTATATATATATATATATATAAACCCACTTATAATATCTATCTCCATTATTTATAATTCTATAATAATAATAATAATAATAATAATAACAATAATATCACTATTATTATTATTATTATTATTATCATCATCATCATCATCATTAAATCACTCATATTTATTTATTTAAATAAAAAAATTTTACGTGAGATTATTTATACACATATATACGTGTATAATACATGCTTATATACTCATACGTGATGTCAACATGTCGTGAAAATTTGAATTGCTACAAATTCAATCTTATTTGAGAGTAGCTTGATGCACTAATATGTTTTTTCTCTTTACATCATTTAAAACATTTTTTTTATTTAACAAACTTCGCCAGTCCTCCATCAACAGTATTATCTTTTTGTTGCCTCTTGACTAAAAGCTCAAATATGCAAATGCAAATATTAGAAAGATCTTCACAAAAATGACTTTTTTTTTTCAAAAAAGACTTTTGGAGGTCTAAAAAACATCATTTCCATAATTGGACTACAACCAACTTAGGGATAGAACCCTACTATGGAAACAATGTATAAATAGCTTTGCAAATACACAAACAACAATAGCTTTGTTACAATTAGGGGTATTTATGAATTGAGTTTAAGGTAGTGTTTGGTAACTCTTATTAAAACCTTTTATTTTGATTAGTCTTATTAAAACAGAGCTTTGAAAAAATTAGAGTGTTTGATAACTTAATTTTTTTCTCTTATTTTTAAAATCTTTTTATGAAATAGAGGAAATACCTCTTAAATAAAAAGCAAGATTTTTTTGCTTTTTAAAAAATAAGAGGAATGTAAAGAGGTTTCAACACTTTCCAAGGTAGATATAATTTTTTTTTGAAATATCCAAAATAGCCTTGTCAAGCTAGTTAATAACTTTTTATACTATTAAGCTATTTAAAACTTTTTAAAATGTAATATTTTCAAAATAAGAATATTAAATTAAATAAATTTAAAATGTTGCTTTTAATAAATAATAATATAAAAAATATGATTAAATATGTATATTCACATCATTAATAAATATATTATGTAATATGATTAAATTTATAAATATTTTTTTATATAAAACTAATAATTTTTATTTAAATGACTTGAATTACT
>JAJIYU010005609.1:0-22065 GCA_030144865.1 Tinospora cordifolia
CGCATATTGGTTAAGTCCACTGTCAAATAGAACGGTGGTTAGGTCCAACACTCAAATCAAAGAAACATGGGGGTTGGGGTGTTACATATGAATTCAACAATGTATTTATTTTATTTTGAATAAATAAAGAATTTAAAGTTTTCCTTTATTCACTTGTATTATCTTGTTAAATTTTAAACTCAATGGAGGTGTATTTATGAGTATTTTAATAAGTGTTAGAATACAGGAATTGAGATGTAAGTTGTGCACTTGTAAATATGACATAGGACCCAACCCACCTTATGGTTAAGCTCAAACCTGTCTCCTAGGGGTTGGGGTGTTACAGTGTTGTTCCAAACGTCTTATACTTAGGTAAAATCACGAAACCCACTTGAAATCTTGAGTTCTTAGCATTGTAAATCATTTTCCTAAGTGTAAACACATTTTTCTTTGAAGCCTAAGTGATTTGAGGGTTGTAAAACCTTGTTTTGGTGAGAAACAAAGAGGAAACGTGAAAATTCCTAAGGTATAAAGACTTCTTTTAGTTTGATGTGTGTTTTAAGCTTAATGTGCATGTATTGGAGTGTTAAACACATGGGAAAAGCATGAGCAAGACAATGCACACAAAAGCATTGAACACACGAACCCACTAGTTACCGTAGTAATTGACTGCTAACCATGGTAATTAGAGGAAAAAAAAGGTGGAATGTGTACACCTTAGGATATCAATGTAGTAAACCATTATATTATGATATAAGAAACCATGGGAATGTTTCAAACTCATGTAATGTTGTTTTGAATCTCGTAGATTGAAAGACAAAGCTAATATAGTGCGAAACAAAGGCCCAAGGGAACGAGATATAAAGCTGGAAGTGATTACCTTGCTCCCTAGTATTATTTGAATTTTAATTATGAGCATGTGGTAGGTTTACATTTCTTGAATGCCTAGAAGTATGCTAGGATGTGTTTATATAATTTATAAATGACATAAATGCACGAATGCTAGAATAACATAAGTTATATGTCCTTGTTCAGTGTTTACAATGCTTTGTCACATGAGATGATTATTATGTTATTGATAAATCAATGAGATGATCAGAATGATTACATTGTTTGGATAATGATGCGTTATACATGATAAATTGATAATCATGCTTGTAATGAAATCTTTGTTGATACACAAGCAAAGATAAATTTAGAGGTGAACCACATACCGTCGCAGTGGTCCATGGGAGATCACTATGTGTGTTCTCGCAATAAGGAACGATGGGTTTGCCCCTAGTTTCTAATGATAGAACTGTAAGTGTGACCCTAGTTCCCAAGTTGGGTGAAGGTTGTGCTCCTATCCCATTGGAATCTAGCATATAATGCATTTTCCTCAGTTTTTCTAACCTGATAACGATAAGAGAACACCAAGTCTAGACTCTTGGGCCTAATTAACAACTGAATGTTTAAAACGCCTAATGTTTGATAAGTGATTCCATGTTCTGTGTTTGATTTAAATAATGCTATTGATGGACTGTTTATGATCTACTGGGCCCTTGAGCTCACCCCACATCTTCATTTTAGGTAACCCTTGAAGCGGTTTGTGTTGATAGTTTTACAAAGTACTATTGGAGTTGCAAACCTCACTGTTGAGGTTATTAGAGTTCTTTGTTGGATAGTTAGTTTAGACTAGGTGTATGGCCCTCAAAACTACTTTTAAATTATTAGTTTTCTGTATCATTTAGAATTCAACCAAATGGGTCATGTTCAAATATTTTAGTTGAAAACTTGTTCCATGTTTATTTAAATTTCAACTGTAGAAATTAATGATTTAAGCATTAATGATCGTTGCTTACTTTCCTTGTGTTACTCCTTAGTGAGTCCAAGAGTTTGATTATTTATTCATATAAGTGTTGGTATGTCCAAATGATGTTTAATGAGAATTGAAATGTGAGAAAAGTAACGTCCCGATTCTCAGTGTGTGATATTTGTGCCAACATTTAATGGCACGTCTCTCCACGCATTACAGATGTGACAGAAACAAAGGACCAAGAACTGGAGTGTTTGTAACACCCCAACCCCTTAGAAATAGTTTAAGCTCAACCATAAGGTGGGTTAGGTACTATATTATATTTACAAGTACACAATTTGCATCTCAATTCCTTTATTCTTGCTCTTATTGAACCTTTCATGAGTGTCTCACCCAATTTGATCAATTTTAAATTTAATAAGGCATTACAAGTAGAAAAATAAATATTTCTAACTCCTTATTTATTGAAAGAAAATAAAGAAGTACATTATTGAATTCATAATCAAGAGTACATAACTCAAAATTTTAAAATAAATGTTCAATGGAAGTCAAATAAATCTAAAGTGTGTAACATGTCCTTATATTGAAAAAAGAGAAACTTTCTAACAATAGTTACTATCAGATTTTCATTGCTATTATATTCAATTTCCTGAAAATGTTAAAAAGAAAGGATGAACATATAGCCTAGTGGATCATTCATCAAACTACTAATTTACTAATTCAAATCAAAAGTATATCTAATTTAAATCACTTACAAGCATTAAGTGTTTCAAACAATATCTTGTTAAAGTTGTATATTTGACCAAAAGGGGTTTTAAAGCCTTGATGTTCTTCATTAAAATACTCGTATTCTAGGATAGAATGACAATTCATCTTGTCACATTCCATTAGAAATAAGGATCACATATCCACATTTCAAGTATTTTAAAACACATATACACTTAGTGATGTTACTCATATACACTAAGTATATGCAAAGAACACCCATAGCATTACTTAGACTAATACGATGGTACGTGGTTCTTATCTTCACTTTCTCATATTTAAATTCAAATAACCATGATACTAAATCATAAGAGCTGATATCAGAATTTAAATAATCAATAAAACATAGAAAACATACATGACATGCTTGAAAACTCAAAAATAAGCCTAAGCATAGAATCTAAGCATGTTATGCTATCATATATGAATTAAAACTTGAAAACATGCTAAACTGAAGATAAAACTTAATCAAACATGCTTCAAACTGAAACATAAATATGCTAAAAAATGAAAAGAAACATGAATATACTAAAGACTTGAAGTAATAAAAAAGGAGTTCTAGAAATTCCCTCCACCTTAGTAGTAGTTCTTTACTAAAAAATTCAGCAAAGTTCCCCAACGTCTAGCCTTTCAAACACCAGCAAAAATTACTTCAAGCCACTCTCTAAAACACTAAAATCATAACTTCTCTCACGAGAGATAAAAGAGAAGTGAGAAGAGGTGCCAAGAAGAGGGCAAGAACAAACAAAGAGGGAAGTGTCAACTTTTTGCTTTAGAATGAGAAGAATGTGAGCAACTAGGGAGGTTTATATAGATTTTTGAGAGCACCATGGGGACGGTTTAGACATATCACACAATGAGAATCTTTTCATACATAGTGATGATGTTTTGCATTGATTTGGGCAAGTGAATCTCATAGTTTGGGCAAGTGAGCTCATGGTTGGGCAAGTGGGACTACTAAGGTTTTTAATCCAAGTGTGAGCAAAATCTTTAAACCTTATTTGTTTCTTTTATGTGTGTGAACACAAATAAAGTTTTAGAATATATTATAATCTCTCTTGGACGCCCTCTATCAGTTGGATTTCATGCTCATAGCATTTTTTGTTATTTGGTTCCTTTGCTTGGTCATCACACATGCATGCATGGGAAACACTCCTATTTTGGCATCACATGTGAGCATGAGGTAACTTTCTATTTTTTCTAATTTTTCCTTTGTTTATTAGTCAAATCTAAGTGAAGGAATATTTCTATATCTCTTTAAATCAGCTACTCTCTACTAAACTTCTATTCTCGGACTTGGAGTATAATATCACACCTAGTGACACAAATGATCATTCTCAAACTTTCCTATGGGACATTTTTTGTGTGTAGAGCATGGTGTACATGATAATTGTTTGGGTGTACATGAGATCATTTTTCATGGTTTCTAAACAATAGGAAATGTCTCATGGAGTTGGGTAGGATGTGGGTGTACATGATCATGGTGTTCCACCCATGTGACTTGCACATGCTTTAGGGGTATATGCTTATGTCATGCTAACATCATCACTATTTATTGTCCATGAAAATTTAACAAAAATTAATATCTCATTATTCACAAAGAATTATGGTCTTTATATTATAGTTTTGGAATCACATGAAAAAAATTAAGAATTTCAATATATGGTTCGACCAAATTGGTTTTCATTTACTTTCCTTATTTAGAACCCATTGAAGGCACTATGAAATGAAAATCTAAATCTTGGCCAATTTCATGATTTTTGGATATATTGTTTATTTTGTTAGTTCATTTCATTTCATTTCGTTTTGCGTCATTTTGATTCCTTAAAGTATCCTAAATGTCAATTCTTGCTAATTTGGACCCCCTGAGGGGCGTTGGGCAAATGAAAACGTAATTTTAACCAATTGTTCTAATTTTTTGATATATTGTCCAATTAGTTGGTTCATGTTACTTTACTTTGTTTCAAGTTATTTTGGGTCCCTAAGGGTTACCAAATGAGACTTTTGAAAACCTACCAAATTTAGCCTAAAATGAGTCAGGTTTCATTTTACACCCAATTTCATTGAATTAATCTTGAATTTCATTTAATTAAATACAGAGTTTTCAGGGGGTTACAGTGTTACACATGTATAGTGGGGCTTGGAAAATCTTATTTATCAGGACATTTGTGAAATTGTTTGGGTGTAGTGAAATCTCAAAGTGAAAATTTGTGTTGATGGGCAAGGGTGGTATGGGACACTCGAACTCAGAGGCACAGATGGAAACTTGGAATTTTGCTATGCTAGCGTAAACTTATATGATTGAATGATTATTTGCATGCTATCTTTATTTGAACTTCATGAATATGTATATCACGCGTGTTGTGATCATGGAACCAAAACCTTATACCCAACAACATGGAAGGCCTTGAAATCCTCAAACGAAACTTAGAAGAATAAACTAATAGGTCACTGAACAAATTGAGAACCTAGAGACATGAATCTAGAGTCATAATAGTATGATCGAAATGAAAACTTGAGGAAGCAAATAAAACATGGAAGTTAAGGGACAAAGGGATATGCCGATAGAGTTGTAGAAACTCTACCCATCCCAATTTGATGGAATTTCTAATTATGTGATGGCAGATCATTGGTACCAAGAGAGATGGATGAACACCTGAACGTGTTAGGGGCAATGAGTTCCCATCGAGTGGCGTTGCTACCCATCAACTTGAGGGACCAACTAGAAATTGATGGCAGATGTTGAAGGCTAATCTAAACATTGACGTCAAGCAGATGGACTGGGAAGAGTTCAAGGAAGTGTTTTATGAGAAGTTATTCCCAGAAGCTACACTAAGGAAGATGCAGGAGGACTTTGTTAGGCTAAATCAAAGAGATATGAGAGCGGCCGAGTACAAGGTTAAACTTATCGAATTGGCTGAATTATCAACCGAACTGATTAAGGAAGAGAAGATGAAGGCCAACTAGTTTGCCTAGGGTCTCAAGATTGAGATTGGAAAGATAATAATGACATTGGGCATAAAGACGTACAAAAACGTCATGAAAAAGGCTTTAACGCTGGAGCAAGAACTCAACTTTGAACAAAAGTTGAAAAATAGAAACAAGATGCCCATAAATGACAAAGACCGTCAAAAGCCCAGGAAAAAAAAAAGAACAAGAATGGTAGAAAGGCACCTCAGGCTTAGAAACAAAGGCAGCCTTAAGATAAGTCAAAAGAACAGGCAAGGAGATAAGGATTGTGGTACCTATGCAGACAAAGGGACCACATAACAAGAAATTGCCCGACTGCACCAACTCAGGCCCCTCGGCAACAACAATCACAGAACAATCAGGGAGGAGGTCAGGATGGCCATCCTCGGGGTAGACAACAACAACAAAATGCCAATTAGGGGCAGAACCTAGACCGTGGTTAAAACCAGGCTAGAATGTTTGTTGTTGCCAAGGCTCAGGAAAATCAAGTCACTATTGTGGAAGGTACATTCTTATTAACCAATGCTACTGTGAGGCTGTTATTTGATTCGAGTGTCTCAAAACCTTTTATCTCTAAAGAACTAACCGATAAGCTACAACATGTAACGAAAACACTACCCATGACTTTGAGTGTGTCCACACCTATAAAGACCACTATTACCTCGAAAAGAATGTGTAGTTATGACCTAAGGGTTGAGGATCAATTAATCTCTGTCAACCTATATACTTTACCATTTTATGGATATGATGTAATCTTGGGGATGGACTGGTTAGATCAGTATTAAGCTCAAATAAATTGTCCTAAGAAGCGAATAACTATAACCTTACCTTCAGGGGAAACCTATAGAATCAACGGTGATATGCAGAGATTACCAAGAAGCCCAACAATGGCCATGTTGAACTGCTTGAAGTAGAAATATGAGTTCAAGAAACTCTATGAGGAGGACCTTGTAGAGCAAAGAAGAATCCAGCACCTAGAAGTTGTTAGGGATTATGAAGATATGTTCTCAAATGACTTACTCAGACTACCACCTACTAGAAAAGTTAAGTCCAAGATTGAACTTTACCCCAAAACCAACCCTGTAGTCATACCTCCCCACAGGATGGCACCAGTAGAGTTGATCGAGTTAAAAATACAACTTGACAAGCTCTAAGAAAAATGCTTCATCAGGCCAAGCAAATCACCACAGGGAGCTCCAGTGTTATTCGTAAAGAAAAAAGATGGGTCTATGAGGCTATGTTTTGACTATCAAAA
This sequence comes from Tinospora cordifolia, assembly GCA_030144865.1. Taxonomy (NCBI): domain Eukaryota; kingdom Viridiplantae; phylum Streptophyta; class Magnoliopsida; order Ranunculales; family Menispermaceae; genus Tinospora; species Tinospora cordifolia. The sequence goes on from JAJIYU010005609.1 coordinate 6,765, forward strand.
ATTGAACGAGGTAATCATAAAGAACACGTATTCCATACCAAGGATTGATGATCTATTCGATCAATTACGATGAGCTACTCATTTCTCAAATATTGATCTTACGTCAAGATATCACCAACTGAGAATCAAGTAGTCTGATATACACAAGACGACCTTTGGAACACGATATGAACGCTTTGAATTCACCATAATGCCCTTTGTTTTGACCAATGTCCTAGCAGCATTCATAGATTTGATTAACAGAGTGTTTAGACAATACCTCAACCAGTTTGTGGTGGTATTCTTGTATGACATCCTGATTTACTCTAAGTCAGAAGCTGAATACTTAGAACACTTGAGACTTGTGTTGGAAATCCTTAAAAGACACCAATTATATGCCAAGTTCAACAAATGTGAACTATGGATGAAGATGGTCAAGTTCTTTGGCCATGTAAAGCCATCATGGACTGAAGACAACCAAAGACATTTACAGAGATCAGGAGCTTTTAGGCCTAGTTGGATACAACAAAAGATTCATCCAAGACATTTTCAAGTTAGCAAAACCCATGACCAAGTTGGCTAAAAAAGGAGTTAAGTTCACATGGAACGAGAAATGCGAATAAGTATTCCAAGAACTGAAGAAGAGATTGATTTCGGCCCACATTTTAGTTACTCCTACCTATGGTTTTACTTATGTTCTGAATACGAATGCTTCACATAATCGATTGGGAGCAGTATTGATACAAGATGGAAAGGTTGTTGCATATGTCTCGTGACAACTGAAGATCCATGAGCAGAACTACCCAACTCATAACTTAGAGTTAGTAACCATCGTGTTCGCCCTAAAAATTTGGAGACACTATCTTTATGGAAAAAATTTTGATCTATTTTCAAATCACAAGAGTTTAAAATACATCTACACTTAGAAAGAGTAAAACCTCAGGCAACGAAGATGGATGAAGTTCTTTAAGGACTATGATTTTCAACTACACTACCATCTAGGGAAGGCCAATATAGTGGTTGATGCCTTGAGTAGGAAGTTCAAAAAACAGGATGAGGAGAAGGGTCAGATGTACTAACTAATTGAGGGATTCAATTTGGGCATAAACGTAGACAAGAACCAAGCCTATCTCTACAACATATCTTGTCAATCAGATCTACTACATCAGATCAGGGACAAATGAAGGCAAGACAGGTGGCTCACAAGCCTGATAGAAGGAGTGAAACAAGGTAAGCATACTGACTTCAAGTTAAATACTGAGAATACTCTAAGACTTGGATATGAAATTTGTGTACCTCAGAATGGACAAAATAAGCAATCCATATTTGACGAAGCCCATCAAACTAAGTACACGATGCATCTTGCAACGACAAGATGTATCAAAACCTTAGAAAAACCTACTGGTGGAGAGGATTGAAGAAAGATATGGCTAAATATGTCTCCAAGTGCTTAACATGTTAGAACGTGAAAGCTAAACATTGAAAGTCCTCTGAAATGTTACAACCATTCCCCATCCCTAAATGAAAGTGGGATAACGTTGTCATGGACTTTGTCAGTGGGTTACTCAAGAGTCAAAAAAGAGAACATACTATATGGATAATTATAGATCGTTTCACTAAAGTGGCTCATTTCCTACTAATTAGATCTACAAACCAAGTCAGTGAGTTGGGAGAACTCTATGTAAAGAAGATAGTAAGATTTCATGGTGTGTCCAAGACGAGAATATCGGACAAAGACTCTCGATTTACGTCACAATTCTGGCTGAGTCTTTAGAAGGAGTTAGGCACCAGATTCATTGTGCATTGCTTTCTATCCTCAAAGCGATGGTCAGTCTGAAAGAGTCATTCAGACACTAAAAGACATTTTGAGGTCTTGTGTCCTTGATTTCAAAGGAAACTGGAATAAGTACCTACACCTGGCAGAATTTCCCTCTAACAAAGTTATCATGCAAGTATAAAGATGGCTTCATATGAAACTTTTTATGGAAGACACCGCAGATCACCAACCAGTTGGGCCAAACTTGAGGATCTCGTGCTTACTGGGCCAACTTGATAGAAGATATGAATAAATAAGTCAAATAGATATAAAAGAGTTTGACCATAAGACAAAGTAGGCAGAAGAGTTACGCAAACAAAAAGAGGAAACGATAAACCCTCATAAAGATATTAAGAGATTCGGATATAAGGGAAAAAAGCTATTGTCCAAATTCATCGATCCATTTGAAATACTTAAAAGAATCGAAGAGTGAACCTACGAATTAGACCTACCAAATCAAATTTTTATAAATTAACATCCATGTTTGCATTAATAATACATAAATGTTAATTGTTTTCTCCTATGTTGCATTTCTTACATTTATAATTATACGGTTAAGGCTAAAACTAACTACCGTTTATTAATTGATTCTATAAAATACGGTTTTAAGCCCACATAAAAATAGCTTAAATATAAAATCCATGGAGTCCACACGTGACAGTTGTAAAGACACTTTTGTTAGGAAAGTCTTTAAAAAAAAGATAAAAGATAAAAGATAAACATGTAAAGTACTTAAACGCCTGCTTTAAGCTACAATCCATATAAAGACATTCCTGGCAATTGCCTTGAAATATTCCAATATACGCCCCATAGAATCTCATACCATTTTAAAGTTTTCATATATTTGATTGCTGGTCCATAAAAATTATGAAGGAATTTTAAGTTACTTGTAATAAATAATTCAAACCATCCAAAACAACACTTGCGCGAACAAATAATAATTTTATAAAAAAAAAAAGATAAGCCGCTCTGCACGAGGATTGTAAAATATAAAACCATTCAAAACATTACCGTTCAAGAATAATCATCGCCCCTCAATTGTGTCTGCACCACAAACATTCAACCTCTGAACACTTCTTACATACATCAAACTCGCCTACAACCATGTCCCAGATTTCTACCATTCTATTCCGGAACTGAAATAAGTAGCTCCAGAATAGTATTCTTACATACATGTATATGATCACTTGATCAGGATCCATTCAATTCTTTTAGTCTTTTTGACCCACTCGGCTATTCTGTTATTCATTTTCTGTTTTTGCACACGAACCATGAAAAGAGTAAAGAAAAAGGACAAAGAAAGAGACGACACGGCCTAATTACAATCTCTCAACTCAAAACCCGGACGAGTTGGCAGATTCACCATCCTCTCCACAAACGAGTCGGTACGGGTTCCGACTCACGGCGCCCGAGCTCAGCAGCACCTCCCAGTCCTCCTCTCTCTCACTCTCTCCTCCTCTCATCATCGCCTGCAATATCTTCTTCGCTTTCTCTCTCGCTCTCTCACTTCCTCTCTCCGCAACCTTCCTCAACACCTCCGCCGCCCCAGCATCCTTCGCCAACCCTCTAAACCTCAAACTCCCCTGACTAAGCGCGTACAACCCTGCCACACAGCTCTCCCGACTCAGCCCCGATTCCAACTCACTCTCCTCCTTCTTCAACATTCCTGTAAAGAACTCGACGGCGCCGGCGTCGAGCATCGCTGCTCGTCCTTCGGCGCACGCCGCCAAGTTGCACAGAATCAGTAATACACGATTCGTCATCGCCGTGTCACCGGCTGACTTGTTGACCACGGTTAGCAGCAATGGAACCGCTCCGAGTTTCACGAGTTTGGATCGGTTGCTCTGGACAAGTGAGAGGTGGTACAGTGCTAGCGCTGAGTCGTGACGCGCTTGTTGGCTTTCGGACCGGACGAGAATGTGGAGCAGCGGCGGCAACGCCCCGAGAACTCCGATGGCCATTTTGTTCTCGTCGTCGAGGGCTAAGCTGAAGAGCGCGCCGGCGGCGTGTTCTTGCGACTCCGGGAAACCGCCTTTTAACAAGTCGATTAAGAACGGGACGATTCCGGCACGGACGATCTTCACCTTGTTGGTTCTCTGCAGCGAGAGATTGACCATAGCAGCGACCGAGTTTGTTTGAATTGCGGAATATCGGGAGATGAGGAGGGGACGGAGTGCGGAGAGTAGTCTTGGGGTGCAGAGAGAGATCCTGGAAGCTTCGTCCGTTCTCGTGAGTTTTCTGAGGGATTCCGCAGCTTCTTCCTGCTCGAAAACTTGACAGCTTTTCAGTTTCACCACGAAGTCGTCTTCTTCGGACGAATTTAGGGTTTCGTCTGCGACGATCTCGGATGACGACGAGGAAGAGGAAGGAGAAGAAGGTGAGTAGCAGGAAGGACGCAAGGCGAGAGGTAGAGGGGTGGTCGGAGTCACCGATTCCGACGAGCTCGAGTAAAAATGGTTTCTCCGCCGATTCAATTCCGTCGAAGCGTGCGATAGCTTCATCGTCATCGGTGGATTCTCCGCGACTGCTTCCAGCAATTCCCTTTCTGAGACCTCAATCTTCTCATCCGCCGCCGACTTTTCTTCAAATTCTTCTTCCACTTCTACTGCTTTCTTTTCTGTTTGCAACTTTTCTTCTTCTTGGGACGCCATTAGTTTAGAGACGAATTTCTCTGCAATGGCAAATTCGAGGGGTTTCGGTCGGTCGACGCCATGGGAGTCACACCAGTCGAGAATTGTAGATTTAATCGCCATGTTTGGGATGACGGTTGAAAAATCGGGTCTCGAACCGTCTGTGAGGATCGGGGAAAACCCTAACCTTTTACACACCTGAACACAGTTCCGCTCGAAAGTCTGCCCCGACGCAACGATTACTGGGTCCGCCATTAGAGACCCAGAAATTGAACAGATGAATTCCTTTGGTGGTTTCTTTCTTTCAGACTTCGAACCCGGAGATGACCTGTGGAAGGAGATCTTCCACATGTGCTTTCCGACACCCATTTTTTTCCTAAATATTTCTCTCTCAAAATCTGTAATGTTGAGTCAACTCAGGGCTTGACATGTTGCATCTGATAATGAAATGAATCCATAAATCCCATCTTTTACCATCTTTTCACCAGTTAAGTCGAACTACTCACAAGAACAAAGGGAGAAGTACTCACCAGCCTATCGTACGCACTTCCGGCTCACCTTAGAGTCGATCAAGCGAAAGAGAGACTCTCGGGATGTAAGCGACGAGAGGTTCGGTTTCTCTTCAGTACAGGCGAGAGATAAGATGCCATCGTTAAGGAAGATTCGGTGTACGATTTTGACCTTGGTGTTTTGTCATATTACGGAAATACCGCGTATTTGTTTGTTTTAGTTCCTGATTTGCCCTCGATGTCAATTGCCTTAGTCGTAGTCATCGAATTAAGAACGAGGTGGGGCAGTTGTGTAATTTGAGTAAACGTTAGGGTAGAAGTGTGATACTCTATTGCCGCATTATCGGAGGATGTTGATGTTCATCGGTTGGTTAAAAGATTAATCATTTGAAATAAAGGGGTTTTACTTCTGATCAAGTTCATCCGAATATCTCTCTGTCTGGAGATTCAAAATCATTTGATCTTATTTATTACTTGCGTGTTGCTGGTAAGTAATACGGTGGAATGTAAAGTTGGTAAACGAGGGTTCTGTTACTCAGTGATGATACCTCATCCACATTTTTGAACCAAGGATTCCTCTTTTCATGGGTAAAGAATTATGAAATCCGGGAGGGCATTGGGGTTGCTTGTTTGTACCATTTAAATGGTTTTGCAAGGAAGCAGTGAAAATGTACTCCAATGATTCACCCAAATAAAAATAAAAATAAATATATATATATATATTATTTTTAGTTGAAGCTACAGTTATAAAATGAATACATTATAATCTATTATGCTACATTGGCATTGTTTATACATTATCATATAAATTTAAATGACACTTTCAATGCACTGATTGCTTAGTGAAAACTTCAAAAAAAAACAATTTATTTGTAAGGATTTTCACTTTAATAACAAATTTTAGCTAGCTTCGAAAGTGTAGATTAAGACTCTTTTGCTCAATATATAAAGTTCAATTTTCTATTTTTTCGTTTACCAATAAGGTTTTTCATTTTTAATAAAATGAGATTATAATAGTTAGTTTGCGGAATGTCTATTAGAGTCCCATTAGACGCAATACCTCTCCTAGCGATGAGCAATTACATTAAAGGTTGGACTAAGATCAAAGAAAAAAATTACAGAAAAATCAAAATTACAGGAACACCGGATATCAGATAAGATTGGCTGAATATGATCCAAGATATGCTTTAATCCTTGAGGATCACTTCACCTTCTGCTTCTTCATCAGGTAAGGTCCCATTTTTCAGCCAACTTTCCACTAATGTAATAAGCTTGCACCGAGCTCAAAAGCTTGTTTTAGTTTTGTACGCAATACCTTCATTAATTAATATCTTCTTCCGTTCTTCGTCATGAAAATTTCAATAGGTTGTTAATGCATCTTTGCATGTGTGTTTGTGTTTTTTTTTTTTCTTTGTTTTTTCTTTTTTTTTTTTATAAAAAATTTTTTGGTTGAAATTAGTTTACTTAGACCGGTTTTGATTATTCCCATTAAAAAAGTTAACGATAATTTAACCGAAAACTTTGATGGCACCATCAGCATGTAGCGACCAACACCGGCAACGTTTTTGACTTGGCCCAGTGAGTCCCCTTTTAACACCAATTATTACTATTACCGCCTAAAGGCTGTCCTTTGCTGTCTGCCATTAAGCCTTTCACCATTTCTATATCTTTTTTTTTTTTTTTTTCTAAACTATTCTTTATAATACTACTGATCCTATTTGGTGGGAATTCATGTATATAATAAATATATTATAATAATATCTCCCAGTCAAACTTAATAATTAATTATTTAATTTTATTATTAAAAAATATAACAATGAAAACAAATTATTATATCTAATTAAACAGCAGTATAATACAACAGTATCTGGTTTTATTTGTTACCATTACAATCGGCCGTTTGATTGTTGTTTCAAAAGTTCAGAGGCTGTTTCGGTAATTGAAGAGCCTCCCCTCTTCTAACCTTTCTCTCTGGCTCTATAAAAAATGGTCTATGTAAATGCAACGTGACGTAACACAAAATGAATAATTCCCGAGTATGCACGGGCTATTGTTTTGTGAAGGGAAAGATTTTTCATGCCTTCTTTATTTATTTATTTATTTCTTTCTTGTTACCTTTTTTTTTCTTTTGTGGTGGGCAGTCCCGGAATAGTGAGTTTCAGCTGTCATCATGAAGAGGAAATTCGTATATATCTCAAAGAATATAAGGTTTCTCCTAAAAGGGAAGGCTAAAATTGGAATTGTAATTATAATTTTACCTTTTGACATAATCTACAGCAATATTTCTTCCATCCCCAAAAGGTTACATATTTATGTTTTTTAAAAATATCTCAGAAAGATTGCTCATTTGTGCAATTAAATATTTTATATTTAATTTACTCTTATTTTGATTATTTTTAAATTAATTATTTTTTAAAATTATAATTAAGTTCTTAATTACAAAATAATATTCATATTTTACTTGAAAGAAACTCTAAGCACGACTTGCATTTAAGTGCATTATACAAATGATAGAATATGTTATGTAAAATTACAACTGTTGATTATATATTCTTTAAAATTTGTAGAAAAATGAAAGTGACAATTATTTTACAACAAAGGGGCACAATGAATCGTAAAATTATGTCTCATGTAAAAATCAGATTTTGTGGGAACTAATTGACTAAGAATTTGTTTTATTGTGTTTTTATAAAAGGGATTAGAAAGCTAGAAGCAGCTTGAGAACCCAATTAAAACTTAGGTACGCAATTAGCCAAACCTGAAATAGTACCTAATGCTTGAGGAGAATAAGATGATAGAATACCCTATAATTAATATTTTTGCCATTGATGTTATTTATTTCCTATTTCATTAATAATTTTTTGGCATTGGAAAAATATCTCTTTTCAATACTAATCTTCCTGAATTTGGACATGGCCAGAGGTTTTATAGCTTTTTAAATAATACTAAATTAATTATTATAGTTATATTTTAATGTAAAATATAATTGCAAAGTTTACAATAATTCATTATATATATATATATATGTATGTTATAATTATAAATACGACAATGATATAAATATACAATTGTAATTAATTTAGCGTTACTTTTTTACGGTTTATCACATTGTATATAGAACTTAAAGAGAAAAAAAAAAACTATAAGTCGTGTGCTTTAAATATATTTTTTGAAATATCAACTACTTTATTTGTGGATAAAATAAATGATACCTCCATATATATATATTATTAATTTGATAGAAGACCATAATTCAACGGCTTTGGCCTTAACCAAAGGCAAAGCGATAAAGTCTACAAAGTTAGTGACCACTTTTTTGTTTTTAATTTGAAGGGTAAGGGACTTCCCACTTGGGACCAGTCCATTTCTGGTACTTTACACTCAAATCTGTGCTGGTTGCGGGTCGGACCATATCCCATCCGGCCCCACTGTAATCAAAACATTTGTCCACGATCGACGGCCACAATATGTTCCTTACTAGCTAAGTCTTTGTCATCTGATCCAGCAATGGGTTTGAAGTTTGAACGCGTCAAACTGAAATCATTACTTCCTTTTCTAGCTGAGATTAATAACACAGGAAGTGCCACGTGTTTACTTATCTTTTATTTTTATTATTAATGAACTAATAAGAAAATGTTCCTGAAAAAGCATTGGTGTTGGATTGTAGCATACCGGGATTAGCACTGCCCACTGGCCACTGTCCAGAAGCGCCTGTAAAGATAATTTGAGTCTTGGTGGACTTGTTGGCTCTGCCTCACTTTCAAACTAGTAAGGCCTCGAGCTTTATGAGTGCTGAAAAGAAGAAAACAGGCCGTACAATTGTGAGTTACGACATAAAAAATGCCACCTCAAATTTGCATGATTAACTTAATTTAAGAGTTTTTTTTTTTTTTCAAATTTTTGTATACTGTCTAGAGTAGAACAACATTGTTATTGAGACTAAATCAACTCCAAACCTCCTTGTAAGATTAAAAATATAAGCATAAAACAAAAAATAAATAATAAAACTTTAACCTAAATAAATGATTTCTGCGCTTTCAATCAAGCTAGCTAATATTTATATAATTTATTATTTATTTATTTTAAACATTTTTAATGATTTTTTAATTGAATCATATGTCATATGTGATTTGATTAATGACTTCAAAGTAACCATAAGTCTAAACCAAATAAATAATGTCTTGGAAGTTTTAATGATAGACATATATGAAGTGGATTGTCATATTAAGAAAGTACCTAGAGACCATTAGTTTGAGATTATCATGATGAGTTATATACGAAAATTTAAACCTTAAGTGGCATTTAGTAAGAAGTGATCTTAAGTACAAGAATAAAAATCGTGAAAAAATTAATAAAAACTTTTATATTTTAGTTTTATGCTTAAAATTATCTCTATCATCTAAAGCATGAGGACGAAAGCCCCTTTTAGATAACCGTGCAATTATTTCACGTGCTTGAAATATTTAAGGTTCTTCCACACCAAATTATCTAAGTAAAATTGACTTTTTAGCTCACGATCAAGGTTACCCCACGAGGGATGGTGCAAGTGCTCTACTCAATGTAGATGTGTCTTCCACGCCACACAATATGACCGTATTGGTGAGATACATAGTAGCCAATTGCACCTCGGTATGCTTTCAGGTTTGCAACAACTCAAACACACAAGGGTTCTCTATTTGCTTGTAAAAGTAAAGAGCACCATTTGTTGCGTCGCGCCTTAGAGCAAAATAATAACTTGGGGCCTTAAAAAAAGAAAACTATCATATTATAAATTATCAATAAATAAAGGGGCCTAGTGAAAATAGTAACATTTACTTTTAAATGTTAAAAAAATCTACTAATTTTTATGAGAGAAAAATATAATTTTTTCCAAATTAAAAGAAAAAACATGAATTCATTTAATAATTTTTCATTATTTTTTAACTTCTTTTATATATATGTATATGAGACTCGACAAATAAGGGGTATAAAATAATAAAAAGTATGTTACTGTAACACTCTAATTTTCGGTCGGACCCCATTCACGTGTTACGTCACATTTGGATCGTCACTCGACGAAAATCAAGATGCTACTTGAAAATTTCGTTCTGTCAAAATCTTTTTCTTCAAAATCAAGTTTATAACAATTTGTTCTCAAGTCAATCTCTAGATAATTTTTCATACAAAACAAAAGAATTAAAATAATTTCTCGAGACATTCACCGGGTTCCTTAATATAGGTTATCAATAATGCAGCGGAAAATACTTTAAAACTATTCATTCAACCCAAAATCGTTAAACAAGGAAAGCCATTGAAAAATAAAACAACCAAAGTTAAACTAATGTAAATACATTAAAATAATTCAGTAAAATACATAAAACATGACTTCCAAGTCACCTATCCCGGATGACCTCCCCATGAGGTGTTCAATTAGAGTGCGAGTTTTCTCACGTAAGTCAACATACTCTACATCTAAGTGTACCTGAAAAATAAAGTGGGAGTGAGCTCGAAAGCTCAGTGGATCGATCCTACACATTGCATGCATTATACAAACTCAATCCAAAACATTACAAGCACTTTCAACCATTAGGCGTTCAACATTCATTTGTTTTAGTTGTAGTCTAAGACCGGAAGAGGGTTGAGATGCATCTCGGTATTCCCTGTGATTCAATCAAATCTCATAGGGTTCCAATAACCGTCTAAAATCAATCGATATTCACATCACAGCCTAAAAGAGAGTACTTATCGCGACTCGTACCGTCTCCCAAAGACTTCGAGCTGTTGCATACAGCTCTGGTTGAGAATACCTACAATCTGCCTTGCAGCTCGACAATCTCAAGCAGTGACATATAGGAGATGTCGCCTTGATCTGCCTCGGGCTCGTCAATCGCAATGGTACGTGGATTCTTAATAAACTATCGTCTTATTTTTGTTTTACAAATAGTCTTAATCACATTAGACGCCACACAATTCATTAGGAAAATAATTCAAACTATTCATGCAAGTTAATGTGATAATATGCATGAGTGAACAATGAGATCTAGATGCATATGTTCCTAGTCATGCAGACCATATTTGAGTAAATCCAAATGCAAGATCATGTCATAAACTAATTACACATGGATTAATTAATTCATCATATATCACACAACATTCACATAAGCCAAACAATTTCAATCAATTTCCTAATAGAATTCTAATAACCTAGCACTATTCAAACAAATGCTTTGAATTTTGAATTCATATAATACATATGAGCAAGGAAGTCATGCCTACCTAATTCTTCTGATCTTCAGGACTCCTTGCTTTTCTTCGAGTAATCCCGTACTATAAAATGTATAAACCTGAAATTGACCACCTAATAATTTATTCTCAATTCAAATGATCTCTAATTTAATTAGGAAGTCTAAAAATGAATTTCCACTAATTTAGGATTATTCTTAATTTCTAGAATTTTGTATATTCTAATTAATATAATTTCTCAATTCTTTGAATCTCCTTAATTTAAATTAATGATTTACTTGTAAGCTCGTTCATAAAATTAAATTTCTAATAACTGAATCTTCGCAATTTAAATAATTTATTAATATCATAATTAATTTAATTAAGAACAAAATAACATTTCTAACTGTTACATATTTAGTTTCAAGGCCTAAATTTTATTCTTTTCTTATAAAAGATTTTAAACTCCTAAAGGTTTATTTCTTTTTTTTTTCAACTAATTGGATTATTAAAATTTTAACTTCTAAGTTAAATAAAAATATTAATGTGTTGAAAAGTTATTTTTCAGTTTCAATTCCAATTTAAAAGATTAATTAATTTAATTTTTATTAAATTTATTAATTCTCATGTTCAGCATTTAATAAATAGTCTAGATTTAAATTTATTTAATTTAAATTATTAAATGAATACTTTAACCTAATTTTTTTTTTGAAATCGATTTAATTAGTTTCTCTTTAAATCAGAAGATTTTAAACGTTTTCTATTTGCATCTAGTTTTTAAATTTCTAATTTCATTTCACTTTTACATCCAAAATTAAAGAAAATAATCCATTTCGAACTATCAAACATTTAGAAATTCAAAAGTATACCTTTCCAATTCGTATTCGCAACTAGGCATCACTCGTTGTCTTCATCACGCGAACGACGTCCAACGATGAAGCCACCTCGGACATCAACTGTTACAACTTCGTTCTTCGTTCAATAGTAATAGCAAAACCAGCACCACACACTCATCTTCTTCGTTTGTTTTCATCCTGGAACCCCCCCCCCCCCCCCCCCCCCCAGTCTGCACACCAGCATGTCACAAATCACGTTCAACATCTTCATAAAACCCACCAGCCTGTTGGAAAAATACCGCTGCTCTAAACTTTATTACTTTCAACTGAACTGAATTGAATTGAATTGATTACAAGTTAAACCAATAGAGTCTATTTATAGAACATATTTCTTAAACTCTATAGACTTCTAGATTATCAAGTAATCTAATTGGACTTTATCCAATATCCAATTGGATCTTATCTAAAATCATCAGATTGACTCAATCTATATTCTAGATCTAGATCAAATAATCTAGATTACAATATAATTCTAGTACCACTAGAATTCTATCACAGCCATGTTTCTCATCATCTTCAAATCTCCAGACTCACCAGCTGCAAGTGCAAACGAAATCAACCCTTAGATTTCGTTCTTCAGCCAGTTTGCCCCATTAAAACCAGATTTTTTTTGTTTTATTCCACGCCCAATTTTTCCAGCCTCTGTTCTTCCTCTGTTTCGTCCTCTTCGTCGAATCGTTACCCACCGATCACTGAAAAACCCCAAATCACGTCCAATGGTAGCACAAAAACAAATCGCACCGTATTCTTTAGCTCTCCTGTTCGTCGTTCTCCAACAACCGAAAACTCGAATCTGAACTGATTTTCATGCCCAAACCAACAACTCCCCTGTTCGCGCCATCTTCTTCTTCACGTCCCCTGTTCCTTTATTCTTAGTTCGTCAACGGCATCAACAACCAGAAATAGCTGGGTTTTTTTTCGTCTTTGTCGTCTCTATCACAGCAGCAACCAGCTCACACAAAAATCGCACCTTAAGACATCATTCTTCATGTTTTCGTGATTCAAATCCAACACTCAACGAACGCATCTTTCAGCTTGTTTCATCTTCATTTTCAAGCCTTAAAACACCAAATGCACCAACCTTGACAAAGTCTTTCAAATTAGAGATTTCCAAATTTTAAGGTTTCATTCTTCATTTTCCTCTTGCGCATCATACCCAAAATCACCAAATGAAAACCCAAACTAAAATCAGAACAACCTCTTCTTTATTTCCTTCATTTGATCGTCACCTCAAAACCACAAATCAAAGGCCAACCTTTCTCTTGTTCTTGCTGTTCGTCAAAACAGAGCACCTTCAAATTTCTTCTTCGTTCCTTCTTCCTTTCAAATCACAGCCATATGGATAACCAGAACTTTCTGGATTTTTTTTTCGTGCTCCTTGATGCTTCTTCCTCCTTCCAGCAAATTCTCAGTTTCTTTTCTAAATTCCAATAATTTTTTTTTTATTTCCTTTTGTACTTAGTTTTATATTATTATTGTTATTGTAATATTTTTTTTCCAATGGTTTGCTCAATATTTTAAACCCATTTTTTTTTTCAATCACCAATCAAATTTTTATTTTTCAATTAAAAATTTCATTAACCAAGAAAAATTTGGTACTTTATTTAATTTTTCAAACTAACATTGGATGTTCATTTACTTTATCTTATTATATACGTATTTATATTTATATTTATTATTATTATTATTATTTCACGAACCTTGTATTTATTTATTTTAAATTCTCATTTTGTTCTAAAATAATATTTTATTTTATGCTTACTTGAGACGTGTACGCGCTCATAAAATTTCGGGGTGTTATAACCTATCCACCTTAAATAAAATTTTGTCCTCGAAATTTGCGTCAGGCTAATGCATGTTGTCGCTCAGTTTACATTTCTCAAGACTCATCACGCTTCCACTGCGCTACTCTGATCTTACACCAAGAATCATTTCATGTTCTACTAGATCATCTTTCTCAGATTCAGGAGTATGACTAGGGTATTTATCCACCCACATTAGATTCATCATCTTGCAAGTCCACCAGATATGAACTTATTGCTTCTTTGAAACCATTCTCTGAAAAGCCATTAAAAATTTTCTCAAATCTTTCACACCACTGAGCAAAACTATACTGATCATCACCCTCTAGCTTTAGACCTCTTGTCTTCACTTTCCATTGATAATGGACATTCTATTCCCAGTGGGAAGGTTATGAATGTAACCTTCTTTCTGAGTTAATCATGAGAAGAGACTACGAATTCACAACCTCTGGCGTGGTGTACTACAAAACTATGATGTTGTAATCCAGGTATTCCACGTGACATCCATAACATCTCCATAAAAGAATTTGGAGCTTACCAACAGTCTGGTGTATGCTCTCGCTACAAGCTCTCCCAAACAGATTGGATCACAGCTCTTAAAGTCTGGTCAACCACTCTTACTGTCGTCTATCATAACTAATTAATCCAGTTGAGGCGCCTACTTTATCACACATGTGAGTGTCACTGTTAGCTATAGGGTTTTCCCCATTTGCCCCCAATTCTAAGAGTAACCTCTAATATTGCTCTCTTTGAGACCTCAGCTATCCTTTCTACTATCATCTCTATGTTCTGGCTTGTTTCTACTCTCGTCCAAGCACGCTTAACTACGGAGTTCTGATGGGATCTAGTGCATTAGTGCTGGTATAATCGCGGCCATTATTTTCTTGTTCTAATTTATCGAGATGTGACTAACATAATCCTTTACAATAGTGTCTCGTTTATATTCTAATACTAAAATGGTGGCAAACTATTGATGTCCATTTTAAATATATACTCTCATATGTTTAAAACCTATGATCTTATGGTACTTGATTTGAGCAATAAATGCATCCATTATTGTAATACCTGAAATTTTAGTGACGTAATAACCGAAATTTGAATTTAAAACACATATACATATATAATTGTCATTGGTATGCAATTAATTAGTTAGCATAGAAGTATAACAGAATATACATTGATTAATATTAGACATATAGAATTGTTGGATAAATATACGCTTCTCTATTTGAATAAGAAAATGGTATTTTTAGTATGATATTAATATAGAAAAGTATATGTATAAAGTAATAATTAGATGCTGATGCAGTTTATGAGGTTGAAAAAGATGACACAAATAAATTAATTAATAGTGATAAAGATGTTTTGCATATTCCAAGAGGACCAATTACAAGGGCCCGTTCCAAAAGAATTAATGAAACACTACTTGGGCTGGTTCAAAACATTTGGGCCAAACAAGGTGTTAATT
>JAJIYU010005610.1:0-22002 GCA_030144865.1 Tinospora cordifolia
CCTACACCTATGTATTGTGATAACCAAAGTGCTATTCAGATTGCTCACAATTCAGTATTTCATGAACGAACAAAGCATATTGAGATTGATTGTCATTTCACTCGCCATCACATGCAAGATGGCACCATTACTTTACCAACAATGCCCTCTTTACAGCTTGCAGATCTTTTTACAAAGTCCCATTCTACTCAGCGGTTTCGTTTTCTTGCTGGCAAACTCTCGCTGCTTGTTCCACCAGCATCTTGTGTTTGAGGGGGGATATTAGTTATATATGGTAGTTTAGGTATTCTGTACGTAAGGGTTATATAAGCCACAGTCTAAGTCTTGTATTTTATTCTTTTGCAACCCTAATAAGACAAATTCCTTATTATCAAGAACGACGGAGCTTGCTGTTGGGTTCGTTTGGGCGGACTGAAGGTGGATGAATGAAGAAGCAATATGTGTGTATATGGTTGGAAGTTGTTGTTTGCTGGCCGTGGGGTGTAATATAGCTGATGGGTGTTGATCTTGGTTTCAGAGGCTGCTAACCGTGATTGAAGAAACTAGATTTTCTGGTTGATGTTGGGTAGTTGTTGATGACATGTTACTGCAACATACGCGCGAAGAAGACGACGCGAGGTATAGGTTTAATTTTAATTTTTAGTTAGTACGAAAATTGTTTTTAATGATCCTAGATGGAAAAGAATATATATATATATATATATATAATAAAATTTGTTATTAGAATTTTATTGAATATTTTAGAAAAAAAATAAAATAAAAAAATAAATAATTTTAGATTATTTATTAAATATTTAGCATGAGGATTAGATTAAGTGATTTAATAAAAATTAAATTAATTAATCTTATGAATTAGGATTGAAAAAAAATAGTTTTCCAACACATTAATAGTTTTCTTTAATATTAGAAGTTTGAAATTTAATAATTTAAATTAGTTAAAAATATGAAAAATAAACTTTAGTAGTTGAAAATCTTTTATAAGAAAATAATAAAATCTTAGGCCCTAAAACCAAACTTAGAACATTTAGAAGTCTTATTTTGTTCGAAATTATATTAATTATGATATTAATAAATTATTTAACTTTTGAAGATTAAGTTGTTAGAAGTCAAATTCTACAAAAAAACTTGTAAGTAAATTATTAAAGTTGTAATTTCAAGCTAAGGAAATTTAGAGTAATTAGAAGTATTTTGATTAGAATGTATAAAGTTCTAGAATTTTGGAATAACTTTAAACTAGTTGAAAATTAATATTTGGACTTTATAATTATTTGATAAATCATTTAAGCTTAAGAATAATTTTATTAAGTGTTAAATTTCAGATTCTCGCATTTTAGAGTGTCGAGTATCTCGACGGAAAGCAAGGGAGCCCTGAAGATCTTCGGAATCAGGTGGGCGTGACTTCCTTGCTCATATGTATTATATGGATTTAAGATTCAAAGCATTTGATTGAATAGTTCTAGGTTATTAGAATTTTATTAGGAAATTGATTGAAATTGTTTGGCTTATTTGAATGATGTGTAATGTATGATGAATTATTTAATCCATGCGTAATTAGTTCATGACATGATCTTGCATCTGGATTTACTCAAATATGGCATGCATGACTAGGAACATATGCATTTAGATCTTATTGTTTACTCATGCATCTTATCATGTTAACTTGCATGCATAGTTTGAATTATTTCTCTAGTGTATTGTGTGATGCTTGATGTGATTGAGATTGTTTGTAAAACAAAAATAAGACGAAGGTTTATTAAGAATCCACATACCGGTGCGATTGTCGAGCCGCAAGGCGGATCGTAGGTATTCCCATCCAGAGCTGCCTGCGACAGCTTGAGGTCTTTGGGAGACGATACGAGCTGCAGTAAGTACTCTCTCTTAGACTGTGATACTGAGATATGACTGATTTTAAATGGTACCAATACCTGAGGCCTCTATGATTACGATTAAATTGGATCACAGGGAATACCGAGAGACATCTAAACCCTCTTCCGGTCTTAGATCACAACCAAAACAAATTAATGTTTGAAACGCCTAATGTTTGAAAGTGTTTGTAATGTTTTGGATTGAGTCTGTATAATGCATATGATGTGTAGGACCGATCCACTGGGCTTTCGAGCTCACTCCCACTTTATTTTTTAGGTACATCTGGATGTAGAGTATGATAACTTACGTCAGAAGACTCACAGTTTAATTGGATGCCTCATTGGGGAGGTTGTCCGGGATAGGAGACTTGGAGGTCATGTTTTATGTATTTTTACTGGATTGTTTTAATGTATTTACGTTGGTTTTAATTTTAGTTTATTTTATCTTTAAATGACTTTTCTTGTTTAACAATGTTGATTTTTATAAAATAATAATAATAATAATAATAATAATAATAATAATAATAATAATAATAATAATAATAATAATAATAATAATAATATTTAAAAAAGTTATTCCGGTGCATTGTTCATGATTTATCTTGAGAAATCCGGTGAATGTATTGAGAAATTATGTTGATCTTTTGTTTTGTTTAAAACATCTATATAGACATTGCCTTGAGAACTAATGGCTATGAACTTAATCTTGAAGAAAAAGATTTTGACATAACAAAATTTTCAAGTAGCATCTCGATTTTCAATGGATGACAATCCACACGTGAGACAGCACGTGAACGGAGGTCCGGTTGAAAATTGGGGTGTTACAGGCCGACACATGACCAGTTGAGCACAGAGGTGCAACTCATACAGTGGAGTATGATACTGAAGGTTTGAGGCACTGATGCTAGAGAGCCATGGGGTGAAGAACAAATATTTGAGCTTGATGCTAACATGTTCGAGGTACTAGTGCTAGAGAGGCACGAGGTGAAGAACAGATACTTGAGACAGGCATAGAGGTGCAAGCGCAGAGGTGCAAGTTGCTGAATTAAGCACAACGAGACGTTCGAGGCACTAGTGCTAGAGAGGCACAGGGTGAAGAACTATATTTTGAAGTCAAAGCAAACACGAAGGTGCAAAGCACAAAGGTGCTTGTGTGGAGCTACATCATGTAAATGCTAGCTCATCCGAGGGATACATTGGACAGTTCGAGGTACTGGTGCTAAAGAGGCACGAGGTGAAGAACACGGTGATGTCACAAGGACTCCCAGAGGGGCAGCACAGAGGTATAACCTATAATAGACGTTTTACCCAAAGGAAGAGTGCAGTGGTGCTCAGAGCGAGACGTTGAATAGGAAAGAGTTGCAGATTCAAGTCGAGCCACGAGAGTTGAGGTGCAACAGTCAGCTGGTGCAAAGGGGCGAGATTGATGGGCGAGGACCACTATGGAAAAGTTCTGGAGGTGAATGCGGCCATAGTGTCGATGGGAGCATCAACCTTTCAAGTGGGGTAGTTTGTAACGAAAATGTCTCGACATGTTCCGTAACCTAATTAGAGGGTCCGTGAAGTTTCGTCGCGATCAGAGTTCGTTTCGGCCTCCAAAAGACCCAGTATAATTGGCTTCACATTTTGATGTCTCCTTTTGGGAGGAGAAAGAAAGCTTAAAAGTCTATTATAGGGGGGACATGGTCCTAACCTCCTTAATGACATTTAATGGGTCATCTTAGGACTACTCCTTGGCGCAACCCAAGGGGCCGGCTATCTACATTCTAGAGGGGATGTAGATAGTTCTCATGACTTTGGGTAAGTTATGGGACACCGCCGAGCGGCGTGCAATGTGGGGTCCATAGGGACCCGGGGTTGGGTATACGACGTCGGTATGCCACCCGATGTCTGTGTTGGGCGTATTGAGCTATCTCTAGCCATCGTGTTGGAGTGTGCTCTATATGGGATGCACTCAGAGGAGTCATCCAACGAGGGATGCACTCGGAGGAGCCATTCACAGTGCTTACGGCAGTACACTGTCAGCTGAGACACAGTGTACCGATATGCCTGTTAGTTCCAAACGCGCTGGTTATTCGGGGTTCCGACCCAACGTTTAGTTTAAGACTTTCGTTGAGTTAATTGAGATGGGTTTGTGTGAATGGCTGGCCAAGAATAGGTGTATTTGAGGCGCCGCACAAGCAATTCTAGGGAACGAACGATAAGCCCGTGACAAGGGTATGGATCAAATGTCCTAAATTTTATGGTTAAGAAATATTAAAAACGCATCACAAAACTCAAGAACAACATACACATTTATGGTTGTATTACAGGTAAACAATCCTCCTTCAATCATCATGAGTTTGGCTCTTGTTTCCCCTTATGGTCAACCAGCTTTCTTACTCCACATACTAATGAATGTACAAAGCTCACATATATGTTAGAAATCTATGTAGGTAATCTATTATCTTATCATATATCAAAATTGAATAATGCGAATCAAATAAAAAATAAAGAAAGAACAAATAATGATTGACAGAAGATTACTTGTACGTAATGTCCTAAGATAGAATTTGGCCTCTTCCCTAGAGCTTGAAGATCAATCCGACGACTGTCTCTCAGGATTCGACTGTCTCTCAGGATTCGACTGTCTAATCAATTTGAAAGCACTACAAATTAATTCTAGCAAACTGGAATTCTATGCTTCATCTCTTTTTAATTCAAAAATCATTAAACTGTTTAGTAACGAAAATATTTTATTTATAAAATCTGATCAGACACTATTGAAAAGTTGCAACTTTCCATAAGACAGTTATCAACTGTCAAAAAACCTGTCAATAATTGTTTCCAACTGTTATACTTCGAAATTTTAAAAAATATATTCAAAAAATAAATTTTTAATTGTTTGGATCAAAGATAAAGGCCCTAAGGCCCAAGGCCTAGTCTTTGATTTAAATTAAAAATTATTTAAATATAGGAAAAAACACATTTCTATACAAGAAAATAAAAATAATTACATAAATACCAGTAGTTTCATTTTTATATATATACTAAAAACTTAATATCAAAAATACCAGAAACTATTAATTAATAAGTATTAGTATAACATTAGTATACAACTAGTATAACATTGGTATAACATTTAGTTTATAAATAATAGTAAAACATTGGTATATTGTTAGTATAACATTAGTATACATTATTGTAAAAATTATCAATTAACAATTATTAATATATCAAAAGTTGGTATACAATCAATATTACTATTAATATACAAAAATATTGGTATACGGCTGGTATATAATTTGTATACAATACTAAAAAAATATTAATTTATGATATACAGTTAATATATAATAGTATAATGATAAAATATTAATATACAATTGGTATAACATAAGTATACAATGCTGTAAAATTTTTAAATATTCCCCAATATTTAGTATACAGTATATTAACAATGGTATATTCGCTAATATTTGATGTACAATATAGTAACAATAGTATAATATATATATAAAAAATGGTATACAGTTTTTGTTCAAGATTTTATTTTTATTTTTATTTTTTCTTTTCTTGGAAACATTATACTCCGATGATCAACTAGTATAACATTGGTATATTTTTAGTATAACATTAGTATATATTATTGTAAAAAATATTGATTAACAATTATTAATATATCAAAAGTTGGTATACAATCAATAGAACTATTAATATACAAAAATATTGATATACAGTTGGTATACAATTAGTATACAATGCTAAAAAAATATTAATTTATGATATACAGTTAATATATAATACTATAAAAATAATATAATGATAAAATATTAATATACAATTGGTATAACATAAGTATACAATGCTGTGAAAATTTTAAATATTCTCCAATATTTGGTATACAGTATAGTAACAATGATATATTCTCTAATATTTGGTATACAATATAGTAACACTAGTATAATATAAAAAAAAATGGTATACGTTCAAGATTTTATTTTTATTTTTAATTTTTTCTTTTCTTGAAAACATTATACTCCGATGACCACTGCAACTCGTCGCTGGAACCGCTGCAACTCGTCGCCAGGAAATGCACCCTTTGACCCATTTTCGCCGGAGAACGCTCAGATCTATGAACACCACAGGCACGACAAAGATTTAGTATAACAGCTCCTACTCAAAATCGCACCAAATCTATGAACACCACAGGCACGCGCAAATCTATGAATTTTTTTCTGGGTTTGATGAGTAGAAGGAGAAGAGAAGAGATCTGACGGTGTTTGAACTTGCTTTTTTTTAATCATGTGAAGAGACCTAACGGTTTTTTCTGCGTTTGATTTCTGGGTTTGAACTGGCTGAAAGGGCTTTTTCTGGGTTTGATTTCTAGGTTTGATTTTTGGTATATTCTCCAATATTTGCGTTGATCACTGAATGTTGCATTGATCATCTCGGCTCCAGTTTGTTGCTCACTGATGATCTTCTTCTTCTGTACAGAACGACGATGAAGAAGAACAAGCAGAGGAGCGGCATTGGTAGCAGTTGCGATCTTGCCGTTTCCATCCGTGTCAAACAGAAAGAACATTTCCTTCATCGAAGCCAGTTGATCGTCTGTTAATACCTTAACCATCGTTACTGATAACAATCCAAAGATCTCTCCTCCATCTTCTTCTTCTTCTTCTTCTTCTTCTTCTGTGTTTGTTTCTAGAAAGAGGAATAGACACAGATCCGGTCATTGCTTGTTGTCGAAAGGGTTTTGGATGAAGGGTGATGGTTTTAGATGTTCACCGGCCGCTTCTTCTTCTTCTTCTGTGTCTGTTTCTAGAAAGAAGAACAGACACAGATCCGGTCATTGCTTGTCGTCGAAAGGGTTTTGGACGAAGGGTGATGGTTTTGGATGTTCATCGGCCGTCGCTGCTTGTTTTGGATGTTCATTGGCCTCTGCTCCTTCTGCTCTGTCGACTGTTCGTGGAACATTAGATCCGGTCATTGCT
Organism: Tinospora cordifolia; assembly: GCA_030144865.1. Classification (NCBI taxonomy): domain Eukaryota; kingdom Viridiplantae; phylum Streptophyta; class Magnoliopsida; order Ranunculales; family Menispermaceae; genus Tinospora; species Tinospora cordifolia. The sequence goes on from JAJIYU010005610.1 coordinate 6,839, forward strand.
CATCATCGTGATCTGTTGCTGTTAGTTTTGGGTGTTCACCGGCTGCCGCTGCTTGTTTTTGGTGTTCACCAATTATTTTTTGGCCGGTTCTGTTGTTTATTTGGTCGCCTGCTATTTTTTTGGGTGGTTCACCTTTGCTCCGTCGACTGTTCGTGGAGCATCAGATCCGGTCATTGCTCATCACTGTGGTCTATTGTTGTTCGTTTTGGGTGTTCACCGGCCGCCACTACTCATTTTGGGTGTTCACCAACCATTTTTTGGCGAAACTCAAAGCCCTTTTCTCTTTTGCTAGCTTTGCAGGCTTCTCCGGCGCTGGCTACTCCACTGGCACCATCATGGTTTCAGTTTCAACGCTTCCGAACATTGTTAATGGCAAAAATAATATTGCTCATCGTTGGCCCGTTGAAAACCAGAAAAGACGAACATGAAATCTCGTATCTGTTTAATAATATATGGTATAAAAATATATAATCTGGTATTTGTGATATTATTTAACAATTTATGGTATATGTGAAATGAAGTCAAAAAGTCGCATATTTTTTGTTATTAAGTTTAAAATTTTGATATTTTCTGTAATTTCTTCTTAAATATATTCATTTATCTCATGGGCCCATACTTTGAACCCACAACTATTATTTCATCTATTCAAGTTAACATCCAACTTGTTTATTTTATTTTTTATTTTTTTGATGAAAAGGAGAAAAATCAGCCACTAGGGCCGCGAAAAACAAACATTTGCGGCATCTGCCAATAACAAGTTGGACATACCCACAGGGGGAACTGGAAAGACCTGGATACCATCTCTGTTATTAAATGCCATGTTGGCAAGATGATCTGAACACTGGTTCCCTTCTCGAAGCATATGCTAAAGCTGAATTTGCCACTGCTGACTCATAAGAATTTTGCAATCTCTAATGAGACTCGCTTGAGGGTGGAGCTCCCAATCTTTAGAATTAATTAACATGATAGCACTGAGGCAATCCGATTCGAGAATAAATCTACGGTAGTTAAGATCCCAAGCTTGCCGCAGGCCTTCCCGAATGCCCCAAATCTCAGCAGCTATATTTGAAGTTATCCCAATATACATTGCAAAGCCTTGGATCCACTCCCCTCGATCATCTCTGATAAGTCCACCAAAGCTAGCTGGACCTAGATTTCCTCTAGCAGCACCATCAGTGTTAACCTTCACCCATCCATATGTAGGCTGGCTCCAACAAACCGATTTTGGCTGGCTATCCATAATGTAATTGGAATTGCAAAAACCCGCATCCTGGAGGGTGTTGAAAAGAAGCCCCCACTTATGAAGAATATTCCTTCGGTAAGTTTGGAGACCCTAAATTAATGATTCATTACGAAGAGCCCATATGACCCAAACTGTGGTAAGGAAGCGACAACACCAATCCCTTTGAATCGATCCATCACACTTGTAAGAAGTATTCCTACTGAGCCAGTCATCCAGGGACCAAATGAAGAAATCCTTGGGGAGAGTATTCCCATTAAGGAGATGCCAGACATACCTGGCCTTAGGGCAGTCTCTGAGCACATGCATGACAGTTTCTTCCCCTTTGCCACATCTCTTACAAATGGCGTTATCAGTCAGCCCTTTCTTATACCTTAAGCATTCGGTTATAATTCTATTCTGAGCCGCGAGCCATAAGAAGATCTTGAATTTATGGGGACAATGCAATCTCCATACCCATGCTGTTGAACCATTGGCATTATTCAGCCTCTCACTTTTGAGCATATCATAGGCTGACTTAGTAGAAAAATGACCATTACTCGTGAACTTCCATATGTATTTGTCTTCCAAATCAAACATTGGGATTGGGGTAGCTTGGATACTCTCTCTGATGGACCTGGGAAGTTGGGTGTGGATGGAGCTCAAATTCCATGTGCAGTTACTAGTAATGAGATTAACAACCTTAGCATTACAATCCTCTGGATGAATAGAAAGATTAGGAAAGCATCGAAGAGGGCCTTCATTCAACCAGCAATCATCCCATAATCTAATGTTGGCCCCATCCCCTACTCGCCATTTCAATCCTTTCTTCAAACACGCAGCCCCATGTAAAATTCATTTCCACATGAAGGAGTCAGAGCTTTTGGGGAGAATGTGAAACAAATCATCAGACCCCATATACTTCCCCTTAAGAAGCCTTACCCACAAAACCTTATCATTAATGAGGAGCCGCTAAGCAAGTTTACTTAGTAAGGCATCATTAGCTGTTCTACTGCTTCTCATCCCTAACCCGCCTTGCTTTTTATTAGAACAAACAGTGTCCCACTTAAATTAGGGTCACTCTACCAGCAAGGTTGAGGTGGGCCGCTTTCCATCCCGTCAGTCTCTTCTCGATGCGTTCCATGATCGGTTGGAAAGTAGCACTGCTTACTCGGGATTGGATAAGAGGAAATCCCAAATACTTCCCCAGATTACTCGTCAAGCTGATATTGCAGATAGCGCTAAGTTCATTAGCGTGACTTCTTCTAACATTTGGCGAGACGTACATGCGAGACTTATTAAAGTTGGCCCGTTCCCCTGAAAGATTACAAAATCCATCCAAAATTCTAAGCATGGTCCTAGCCTGCTTGGGAGTTGCCTTGCCAAATAAGATCAGATCGTCTGCAAAGAAAAGGTGAGAAATTCCCATACTAGTTTTAGAAACTTTTATGGGGTACCAATTACCCAATTCAGTGGCTTCAAGGATCATGTGACCAAGCCTCTCCATGCACAACACAAACAAGTAAGGGGACATTCGGTCACCCTGGCGTAGCCCTCTTCTAGGAGAAAATTCTGGGGTAATTTCCCCATTCCATAGAACTGAGGTGGCAACAGAGGATACGCAAGCCATAATGAGAGAAATGAACGGAGCCGGGAAATTAAAATACCTCAAGGTATCCTGAAGGAAGTCCCACGCAATCCTATCATAAGCTTTTTCTAAATCAATCTTCATAGCCATATACCCTCCATTGCCTTTTTTCCTCTTCATCACATGCATGATCTCTTGGGCGACAATAACACTGTCAACTGTGCTTCTGCCAGGAATAAAACTATGTTGATTTTCTCCCACAATTTTGTTGAGCAGGGGCCGGATCCTATTGACAATAGCTTTGGTGATAATCTTGTAGCTCACGTTACATAAGCTAATGGGTCTCATCTGGAGAAGGGAAGAGGGGCTCTCCACTTTTGGAGTAAGGACAATGTAAGTGGAGTTGATCTGCTGAGGAGAATAATGCAAATTCCAGATTTTCTTAATCAGATGAGTCGTAGCCTTGGCCACAATATCCCAATTCTGTTGATAGAAAATAGCAGGGAAACCATCTGGCCCTAGAGCCTTAAGCGGCTTCATCGTCTTAAGAGCCATAACAATTTCTTCATCACAAAGAGGGAGCAGAAGGGACTGACTACTGAAGAAGATAAGACCATTCTGGAGCTTGCACCTGTTTCCATGTTTCGGGTTGGGAAATCAATATCAAAGAGCTTCATAAAATAGGACCTTGCATGATCTTTCAAGGTCTCTTCATCAGAACACCAACACTCATCAATCTTAAGAGAAGTAACTCTGTTGCGGACTCGTCTGGCGACCGTACTAAGATGGAAAAATCTGGTGTTTAGATCTCCTGCTTGAAGCCACTACACACGAGATTTTTGAAGCCAAAAAATTTCCTCTTGCATCGGAATCTCATTGTACTCCACCAAGAGATGGTTTTCCAATTTTGATAGGAAATGGGAATCAAGGTTGCTAAGATAGCGCTGGATTCCCTCGAATCTTCTCCGAATGCGATGCTTCCTCTGAAAAATGTTGCCAAAAGAAATTTTGTTCCACTCCTTAACCTCAGTACGATGTTTAACAACATTGCCAATAAAGGTATCCTCTCCTGGCTGCCAAGAAATAGAGAGAAAGTCCTTGAATCCACCATGTTTAAGCCATGCTGCTTCAAACCGGAAAGGAAATCTGGACACATTCCTTGCATTCTTGGGGCTAGTAGCAAGAACTAAAGGACAGTGGTCAGAGTGAGTCCTAGTAACGTGACGAACATGAGCTTCAGGGAACCTCAAGAGCCAATCTTCTGTGCACAGGGTTCGATCAAGTCTTTCCCGAATGTTGCTAATACCCGATTTGCAGTTTGTCCAAGTAAAGCGGGGCCCACTGAAACCCATATCAATAAGGCAATTACCTGTTATCATCTCCTTGAAGCAGGAAGCTTTAGCTTGAGAGAAATGTCCCCCTGTTTTTTTAGATGAAGTAGCAACATCATTGAAATCACCAATAAGAAGCCAAGGAATATTGATGGTCCTCCTTAATTGACCAATGATTTCCCATTGGGTCCTACGGATATGCCAATGGGGATTAGCATAGACCTCTGAGAGGACCCAATTATTGGTTAAAAGATCACTAATCACAACATTAACCATAAACTCAGTAGATGAAAGAATACTCCGCTGCATATCTTTCCGCCAGAACAAGGAGATGCCTCCACTGAAGCCATTAGGGGTTTTGTGAAAGCTCAGATAACCATTGGCTTCATTCAAGTGAGAAAGATTTGGAGTACTACACCTAGTTTCCAGCAAAATAATGATATCCGGTCTCCAAACCTTAATAAGCTCAATGCAGTTCCTTCAAAACTTGGTGCTTGCTACACCTCTACAGTTCCAAGAAAGAATAATCATTGGGAGATAGAGAGGGAAAGGATAGCCAAATCAGCATGTTTAGCAGCCTCCATGGATAACGTCCATGGGCTCATCTCCATCACAATCTGTTTCCGGAGAATACATCACCAATTCCTTTCTTGTACCATTGACTGCCAAGCCTTGGGACCAACCTTCAGTCATATGATCCTCCGGGGATCCCTTTGAGCAATTTCAAATTTGTCCAGCTCATCCATAGGGCCACTAACATCCGAAATGGTGAGTGATCCATTGTGAGCTTGATCCAAGAGGGAAGTAAAGGACGGGTCATTCTGAATAGTGGGATTTTATTATTACTAGACGTCTGTATGAGGGAACTTGGCTGGTGAGGATTCAGAATGCCCGACCCTGCTTCAATAGGAGCATTCTGGAGATCTTGAACCTGGTCCGGCCCAGTCCCCAGGTGCGCCTCGGAACCCGCCAAACCGTTCGTTCTCTTCATCTTTTCTATTCTATTGTGGCTGTTGTTGCTCAATCTCGATTTGGAAACAGATGCGTCAATCCCGACCTGGACGAGTTGAAGATTTCCATTCCTTCTAGTATTTCTGGCTTGCTGGTTTTGCTCCCCATCCCAGAAATCAGTCCTCTTGGCTCCGTCATCAAATTCATTGTGATTCTGGTTACCTTCCAAAGAGAGCAGTCGGTTAGACCTTTCCATGCCCAGAAATCTGTTGTTGCCCTGTTTGCTAGATTCCCCTCTTTCAAAGCACTCCGCGATTACTGCGAATCCAGATCCGTCTTGGTTCTCCATTCCCATTTTGGAAACCCCAACTTTCTGTTTATGCGCCCTCCGGCGATGCACCACCATCCACGGACCAAAAACACCTCCGGTCCCCTGATTCTGCAATCGCCGGTCATCATTCCCCTGCTGTTCCGGATTGCTGCTAGTGGATTTGTCGTCGTAAAGCCCTTGCGCGTCAGGATCGTGATTTCCCTTGTCTTGAGACTCCTTTCTATGAATCGTCTGGTTATCCACAGAACATTGTTCTTTGGTATGACCAATGCACCCACAATGAAAGCAAACAACATTCAAGCTTTCATATTCAATTTTTTGCTCCTTAGTAGCTAGAGGTCTGTACATCTTTACTTCAGCACAAATGCGAGCGAATTTCCCTCGCGGGATTAAATTGGTAGCAAAATCTGTTCGGACATACCGTCCAACCAGGTTGCCTAAACGACGAAGCACCTCTTCATTATAATACTCCAATGGGAGCTCAGGAAGCCTAATCCAGACTGGAACGGATGATACTTTTTCTTGGGATGGACGAAAGTCTGGGGTCCACCTCTGGACAGCCAAATAGTGGTCCAGGATCATCTATGGACCCCAGTATTTTGACACAATCTTCTTCTGTTTGGAATCTGACTAGAAAAAAGCCACAACCTAAATCAATAACTTCAACATCCCCTACGTGGCGGCATAAGTATTTGATCTTATTTGCAAAATAAGAATAACTAACCACTTTCCCTACAATCTTAACGATGACTGCCTTTCTCCATGGCTTACACCGTTTCTCAAAGAAGGAGTCCCCTATCACAATCTGCTTTCCAGCCACATCATCTTCCGCTTCTTTAATGTCCTCTGATTGACTTTTATTTTTATTCAAAAAAGCATCTTGTAATGAATCATCAAATTCCTCTAAAGAAGACTCAGACATGGTTTCCTCACACATAGATCTCTGCATTAGTTTATCCCGGTAAAAAACCCAAGGCGAGTGAATAACAGCCTCTTTGACAATACCATCAGTCATTAGCAATTCTGTGTTCATTGCCTCATTAGAATCTGATTTCAGAACATCTCTTTTCTTCTTTTTTGCTGATCGTTCGACAAGATCTTCTTCCTGAAGGGAGAGAGTCTTCTCCCGAGCACCCATCACCCCTGCAATCAATATTTGTTTCTAATTCTTTTTCTCATGAGATATAAACTTGTTTCCTTTTTTTCTCTCTCTTTTTTTTTTACTTGTTTATATTTAACTCCAACTTGTTTTGTTCCTTTTTTTTCATGTGAGACTAATATTTTCTATTCAAACTTTTTTTATTATTTATTAACAATATATTGAGAGTTAGAACTTAAAACTGCAAAAAATGCAAAATAAAAAATAGAAGCAAGCCTGTTTTTTATTGTTTTCTGTTTGTTATGTTCATTTGATTTTCAGATGTTGCCTAAATGCTTAGAACTTGTTTTTTTCTTTTTTCTGAAAGTAAACAGAGGACTTGATTTAAAGCAAATAGAGCCAAAAACTGCAGGAATCAGAGCATCACGAATGCTCCCAAAAAAAAGTTTATTTTATCCGGGAATTCTGTTCGTCCTTTTTATGTGAGTTTTTACTTCTTTTCTTACAATTTTTTATTTCAAAAAAAAAAAAACTTAATCTTTTTCTGTCTATTATCATCAAACGAAAAGAATCCTCAAATAAAAGAAGGAAATGGAATGTGGTTTGTGACTTCTTTATCTAAAATAATTAAAATTATTTTCTTAATACTATATTTGTAAAATTCATGTAAATCGTACCCAAGTTTTAAGTGTGATGTGATAGAAATAATCAGTTCAAGTTTAATTATAATGTGATTTTTTTTAAGGGTCTAACTATATATATTAATTATGAAAAAGTAAATTATTAACGTACTCTCTTACAAACAAATATGCTTATAATGAGGTTTGAATACAATACTTCCTAAATAAACTTTGTTCTTATATTATACTAAAAATCACTTGACCCAAAAGTTATAACTGTCATATAAGGGTTATAGCTTTTAGGTTAAATAAATTTTAACATAATATCAAAATGAAGTTTACTTGGGAGGTCTTGTGTTCAAATCATATTTGGTTTATTCCTTTTTATTATAAAAGTTTACTTATCATTGTACGCATGAGGAAATATGTTAATAATTATCTAAACCCTTATTAAAAAATTATAATTTTTGAGTTAAGTGGTTTTTAACACTGATAATTTTTTTTAACGTGTAAAGTGTCTTTAATAAAGAGATTTTTAATATAGATCGCCTTTATACTAAAAGCAATTTTAATTTTTTTTCTTTATTCGAGTCAAAAAAAAATAAAAATAAAAATTTGAAACCACACCATTAAAGAGGAAGGCCAAAGTTTGTATAAGGAAGTATATTCAAATTTTAATGTGACCTCTTAGAGTATTGGCAAGGTGGCAGGGAGGGAGGACCATGACCAAAGAGGTAATGGATTCAACTCCCAACCCTCTTCCTGAACTTATGAGTAGTTGGGGCCTTGTCGAATAATCGATACCTTGCTCTAAAAAAATTACCGTAATGCCTAAGTCATCAAGTTTAGAAGGAGAGTTGAATTTAAAAGTAAATAAAGATTGTATGAGCCATGTAATTGTCATTACAAAAAAAGCAATACTACATTAATCCATTTTGAACATCAAATGCTACAATATACACTTATAATCACTGGAAACATGAGCACTTTAATACTCTAAAAAAATAGTTAGGAATTAATTTAGTGAATAAAAAAATAGCAAATATCATAATAATAATAATAATGATGATAATGATGATAATAATAATAATAGTGATAATAATGATAATGATAAATGACAATAATAAAAATAATAATAATATTATTATTATCATTGTGTGACGACCCATATTTTAGACATCGGATTGACGGATCCGACATATATATATTCTGTGTATTTTCTTGAATTTTAATGGAAATACATGAAATTTTCTCAAATTTTCTTAATTTTGAATTTATTTATTAAAGAAAATTAGAATAATGGGAAAAAAATACAAATTTGAGGAGAAAACACATGAAACTATAAGAAAAATGTGTTTTCTTGAGAGAAATGATTTTTAGGATTGATTGTTGAATTTTTAGAATAATTATGAAATTTCTAGAGAATTTTATGAAATTTTTGGATGAAAAATGTAATTATTGCAGGATTATTCGATTATTGAGAGAAAATAATTGTATAAATAGCGAAAATGATGTATAATTGGAAGTTTTGATGAGAAATGATGAATTAACAATTTTTAATAATTTTAGAAAAAAATGCAAAAAATAGATATATATATATATATATATATATATATGTGTGTGTGTGTGTGTGTGTGTATATGAAAGAATTGGAATTAAGGAAAATAAAACAAAAAAAAACAACAAATTCAGCGCATGGGCCGAATAGCCCGTGTGGGCTGAAATTGATCGGGCCATAGGCCAAACCTACGCCGAACCGTGGGCCGGCCCACGTGCCAAATTCCTCTCCCCCCTTTAGTTTTTTCTAATTTTTGGACGAATTTTGGGCGATTTTTGGTGATTTTTCAGCAGTTTTCAGCAACAAAACCATGGCTGCACCTGGTTTTGAAGCCATGGTTTGAGCCATCAATTCAGAGCCTCTGATGTAGCTAATGGATGATGCCAACTGGGCATCCAGCATGGGAGCTTGGGGGCCATGTGGATGGCCACGTGTCACCTTGTTTTGTCATGCAACCACCCCATTTCATGCAACAAAACCACCTCTTGAGCTGAAAGTCCAGATTTTCTAGTTGTTGTAGCCATATTCATGAGCTTGTATCTCCTTCGTTCCTTAGCCAATTTCACTGAATCTTGGCTTGTTTTGAAGCTCTTGTAATCCTATCAAAGAAACCCTAGAGCCTTTGCCCAAGTGCACAACCACAGGAGACGAAAACAGTCAAGAAGAGGTGTTGTTCACCATGTTCAAGCCCAGAAATTTGAGACGATGAGCTGATTCGATTTTCAAACAACTGGTTTAAGACCCATCCGAGGTCCATTTTGGAGGTAAGACCACTCAATTTCTTCCTTTCCATGTGTACTTCAACCTCCAACTGATAGAAGATGAAAAATGAAGATTTACACATGTTTTCCAAGCTGTTGAAGTGGGTTATTAAGGGGCTCACACCTGAACCATTTCAGGGTCATCCTTGAGGTAAGACCCTTTATTTTACCCCTTATTACGTGTGTTTCAATGTTCAAGTGGTGGAAACTAGATACTATAACTTTAAATATGTTTTATAAGTTACTGACGTTGACTGTGTGATTTACTGTTGCGACAGTGCCAACAGAAATCAAGCGTTGGACTAGATTTGAGGCTCTATTTGGAGCACCTAAAGACATCCATTTGGACTGAAACAAGAGGCGTCTTAAACCTCATAATAAAAACTACAGAGAGGTATAAATCTCATACCATAAGCCTTAGTATTCATGGTTCTATATGCATGCCAAAATGCTATGTTAACTAGATGTTTGACACTTAGAAAATTTTCAGAGATTTAGTATACATGTGACATGTTTGATGAGACGTTTGAACATGATTTTGGGCTTATATGCTTGCTGTTTGGAAAGGTCCTTGATAAGGGATTGTAGTATGACCTACATACTTGCAATATGTGCAAGAAATGACCCCTAGATTAGAGGTTTGATGAGATAAATAAACACATGAAAAAATGAGAGGAAATATGAACCCAGAAATTCTTGTAATTCAGCTGAAAATTCTGAGAATCAATTAAATGACCAAACCTCAGTGGTTTGAGCTGAAATTTGGTGGAGAGGTTTCTAAGTATGTCTAGAATATGCATACCAAATTTCAGAGCATTCTGATATGGATAAGTAGGTCAATTTAGACAAACAGTCACTGCCTGTCACATAAAATTCGAGAATACACAGACCCTGATACCTCAATTAAAAAAACTATCAAATGAAGTCCTAAAATCATTATTTAAAATTCTAGGGAAGATTCAAGGAGTCTAGAATAGATCTGAAAAATTTGGCGCAAATCCGATGTACAAATTGCCCGCAGAAAAATCAAAAAACATTATTGCGCAAATAGGGCCACAAGCTAAGGATGTGCCTAAGTGATGGGAATTGGGGATTTTGACCCTTTTTGGCCCAATTGACCCAATGTTGACCAGATTTGACCATTTTTTACTCTGTTGACCAGCTAGGTCAGCAAGTGATAGGTTTAACTAGAGTTGACTAAGATTGACCAAGGTCGACCAAGTTGACTTAGTGACTTAAGGTGGGTTAAATTAGCATAGATAGACCGCCCTTGACCGAGTCAATCCATTGATTGACCAAAGCCATAGAGTTAAAGTTGAGCCAAGTCTCATGTCAATATTAAGAAGTTACGCCGATTTCGCAGGACCAAGTATTAGCGGGACGCGAACGGGAGCGAGGCATCCTGGTGAGTAGTGTTTTCTAACTTATTTATTAAAGCTTGTTATTCTGTACATTTATAAAAATGATATTACATATTGTGATGAATCTGCATCCTTTAAATGAGTTTTAAATGAAAAGTGCACCGAGTCTCGAGATCCGATGGTATAGGGTTAGGGTGAGTTGTGTCGGTCTCTCATACAACCCCGATAGTGACCACCTAACACAGAGTGCCCTCAAGGAGATTCTGTGGGCCCACGATATGGCAATGACAATAAGTCCTAATCGGGTCGTCACAAGATGACAACGACAATAAGTCCTGATCGGGTCGTTACGATTGATGGCAACGGCAATAAGTCCTAATCGAGTCGACACGATACGCCTAACTGTCTGCAACCCGCTCGAGTAGATTTTTAGTCGCCTTGGGGGCTAGTGAGAGTCTCGGCGAATGTTTTCACTATTTAACTATTTTCAAATGAAGGTGCACGACTGCATTATGAATTTAAATTGTATTCACTATTGCATTCACTTGCATAATGTTATTGTTCATGCATTCATGGCATATGTTTTTTTGTGAAATTCTTGTTTTAAGTTATGAATTAGATTGCATTACTCACTGAGCCGTCGTAGACAATTAGGCTCACTACTCTAACTATTCAGGTCCTTCTGCTGTTGATAAGGGCAAGGGGGTGGTCATTGCATAGAGCTACACCCTCTTATTCATTTTGGTAGGTTCTTCATGCCGTTTATTGCTATAGAGGGTTATAACGATGTATAGGGGTGAGGAAAGCTTTGTACATAATAGTCATAGGCACTCTCGCTGCTACTCATACTTATGATGACTGTGATGACCTATTTTGATAAAATGTTAAATCTTACTAGTGTTTATGTGTTTTAAATTTCCTCTGCATCCCTATGATTACTCTGATAGTGTGCAGTGTGGTGTTGAAAGATGAGGCTTAACAGTGTCTTGGCAAGCTCGGCTTGTGAGTGGGTTTGTCGGGTTACTGTGCCAGTTAGTTCATCCTTCGCCCTAGAGAAGGGGTCCCGACACATTAATATAAAGAAATAGTGTTAAAAATATATTGGGTAAAATATGCAAATAATAATGAGTCGTAGATAAGAAAAAAATTAATAATAAAAAATTAAATAATACAAACAATAATCATAAAATGAAATAATAGTGAAATAAGACATCGATAAAGAATTATGATATTGTAACACCCCCTCCCGTGCCCCGGACCCACGCGTCATCCAACGCACATCTTTCTTCGATATAATTTATTTTTGGGCCGCCCGGGAGGCGAGCCCGTTCTATGTTACCTTTTTTTTTTTCAAGTCTCAAATCCATGAAACTTCCCATACACATTAGCTTATGTACAAAATAATTCATAAAAATTTAATAACACCATAGAATAAATAAATCATTTATCATTTATTAAAAAAATTCAAGGGTATTAATTTAATCCTTGGTTACAATGAAAATAAATTATTCTGACTTGGGCCCACCTGTCCTACAATGAAATTAAATAAAAAAAATTTCGAGTATCTTTACAATTTAATTTCCGGAAATGTGAAAGTAAGGGATGAGCAAAAAAGCCTAGTGAATCATCTCAAATATTTAATTCATTATTTTGACAAAATAAAATATACACAGCAACCAATTTCAAGAAGTTAATTGATTTAAACAGTATATTATTTTGGTTAACGTTAGGGACTGAAAGGATAACCTCCCAGTATTTCAACCCTAGGGAAAGAGCTTCAATATCGAACTCAAACTCACCACAGTTGAGGTATGATCAACTTCAAACCCTTTATTACCTTGCAACTTATAATTGAAATACTCGTGGAGGACATTTGTCCCCGTGCTGGTATATGGTTATGATCTTTATTTAATATTATATTAAATGTAAAAGCATAATGTTTAAATAATTTGACATAATGTAAACATTTCAGCAGGGTAACATTTTATCATAAGTTATGCATAAAAGTAAACTTAAGCATGCATATTTTATATGACATGTATTTAATATTGAACATCTAACACTCAAACAAGTTTTATTTGAATCAAAATAATAAATTAAAAAGTGAAAGTTATTTCACCTTGAGATCGCTTCATTCTGAACTTTCTTCAAATCTTTCTTCCTTATTTGCACTAGATTTGTGCAACACTTCTTTGTTATTAACCCGCTGGCTGTTTAGAATAGCACAGAAAGAAGAAAAAAATTATGTGTCAAGAGAGAGAGAGGCAGAGAAAGTAAGAAGGAATCTTGTTCATTTTTTGCTGGGATAAAAAATAATGAGAGTAAGAGATAGTTTATATAGAGTCTCCAAGGATTAGATCATAATTTTTTTATATTTTTTGAATAAAAACTTTTCTTTTTTTTTTTTCAATTTCCTCGCCTCCCCTCGAGCACCCCAAATCATAGTGTGAATTTAGGGTTTTTTTAAGAGTTTCTTGCATATTTTTTTTTTCACATTTTTCGTTATTTTTTTGCCTTTTCACGCTTTTTTTTTTGGCGTGCACGTGCAGTGTGATTTTGCAGAATCGCAAATTCACGTGCGCTTCGTGCGTATTTCATGAATTCGCGATTAAGGCCCATTATATATATATATATTCATATAAAACATATATAGATTCATAATTATTATAATATATTCATATATTTCTATATATGTATTGATTCAATATTAATAACGATACACATATAGATGTATCCATTAATACACATCTACATATTGATTAATAACAAATATACATTAACATATAAATACGTATCGATTAATAATGATACAATTAATCACATATACATATTTATGTACGTATTTTTATTTCTTTCTATTATTCATTTTTTGGATATCTTAAAGTTGCACCAAAATCTCTTAATTAATTTCATTTATTTTATATCTTGGAATATACATAATTTATATTAAAAAATATTAAAAATTTTTAAAGTCGAATTATTTTATTTAATTTCGTTCATTAATTTTCATACAAATCTTCGGAATATTATATTCTACCCCCTTAAATGAATTTCGTCCTCAAAATTAGCATTAGTTTACTCGTTGACATTTTGTCACATATCCCTAGTAGAGAGGTCTAGACTTGATTAAATTTTGAGAAGTCTGGGACAACCCGCCTTCGAATCTCTGTGACATATTCTACCATTTTAGGAGCTACATAGCTAAGGTATTTGGCTATCTTCTTTAGCCAAAATTGAGTTTCCCCTAAGTGCTTTTAAGATAATCCTTAAGTGTTTCGTAGGTTTAGTTGCTTATTGCAACTGGTTAAGGCAAGGTCTAACCGCTTGACTCGTTGGGTCCTTGCATTCCAGGAGGGTATCTTAGTTTAGGAGTATGTACCATGATTCGTAAAAGCCGTTTTGGGTATAATTGGCTCTTAAATTTCTAAATGGTGATATCCTAATCTATAATCATTTCTTGAGAAATGAGTGACTTTTTTCTATTGATCGAATAGGTTATCATTTATTGTAGTCTGGTCTGATTTTCCCATAGGAAGGGATAGCTATGGGTCAGTTTCAGGATGAACTTCAATCTTGAATTCTTTATATTTTTGTAACACTATAAATTTTTCGAAATTGCTATTTTATTCAATTATTTTGTCAAAATTTGGGTATTACAATCGACCTACCCTCCTCCAAAAATAACTTTTAATGTGACAGTTTGTCTAACGTACTGCTAATGTTGTTACTGAGGGTCTTGTTCTTCAGGGATGTCAGCAACCCACCACCCCGCACTTATTAGCCCAAGACCTCTTTAGTACACAGACAATGTGGGATATTACAATCTTTTAAATCATTATTTAAATTTAAACAAACTAAGCATGTCAAAAACTTTCGTACATTAGGTAATTCAAATAAATTATTTATTTTCGTTAATGTTAAGACCGAAAGGACTTCCTCCTTGGCATTCCCCATTAGGCTTGAGATAATTACCCTCATCCAAAACCCTATCTCAAGGTGGAGTCTTCACTCAACTACCAACCCCTTCAATGAGACCCTTACGCGGGCTGGGAATCCCCACTATGAACATCCGTCATCGTACCGATACGTGGTTAAATCTTTATTTAATTTTATATTAAATGTAAAAGCATAACATTTAAATAATTTGACAGAATGTAAACATTTTAACAATGTAACATTTCATCATAGATTATGCATAAAAATAAACATAAGCATGCATATTATATATAACATGTATTTAATATTAAACATCTAACCCTCCAACAAGCTTCATTTTAATCAAAATAATAAATTAAAAAGTGGAAGTTATTTCACCTTGAGATCGCTTCGTTCTGAACTTTCTTCA